>JANRGW010032168.1:0-14424 GCA_024733675.1 Psilopsiagon aymara | reverse complement strand
AGGGAAGTTGTGAATGCTCCATCGCTGGTGGTGTTCAAGGCTGGGTTGGACATAGCCTTGGGTGGCATGGTTTAGTGGGAGGTGTCCCTGCAAACAGCAGGGGAGCTGGAACTGGGTGATCTTAAGGTCCTTTCCAACCCTAACTATTCTATGATTCTATAATAATTTTTTGTGCTGTGAAGTGCCTTGGGAGTTAAACATACAAAAGCAAAACTGTTTTGGTTAAATATCCGTTGCAAAACAAAGGCTGGAAAACCAGAGAAACTGAAGTGCAGCTTAGAACTAAATTAAGGCTGGATATGTTTGCTCTGGAATTATTCAGAAGTCTTACCCAGTCATGCCCAAACTATGACGTGTTTGGGGAACTGCGTACAGTTGGTGGTATCTAAGGCAGAAGGTGGTAGCTTTGTTTGGCAACCAGAACTGAAGTTGGAATTTGAGTTTTTTAGAGGGAAAGCATGTGAAAATGAATATAATGCTTAGGGCTGTTTATGCTATGCATGTCTACTGGTAACATTATAGAAAAAAATTACATGATTTAAGTATAAAATATAGCAAAAATGTTAGGTATTCTGTGCCTAAACAGCAAGCAGAACTATTCAGGCTGACTTTTCTTTTGAATTACAAAACTAAAGATATGGTTGCAAGAGCCTTTGGAGGAAATTAATGAATAAACAGATTAAAGTCTCCACCAATTTTTTCCCTGATGATATGTTGTCTTTCCTACTTTTTAAAATAAAACCTAATTTGTAAAGTGAGCACGAAAGAGGGCATGTCCAACTGAAAGATTACTTCAGTCTTTGAAACTAAATAATAGCAAAAAAGACTTATTGACAAATTATTGGTATCCTTTGAACAATCACTTCTGATCTCACAAACTAATTCTTTTCTAATGGAACTAAGATATCCTACAGGGATAAAAAAACCCCGAACAACTGTTGAGAATAAATGGGAGGCAGAATTCAATATTTAACTTAATGCAAAACACTGGAACAGGATATTAAATGCCAGGATGAGTTTTGAGGCAAAAGTTAAGCTCATGTGATTTAAGTAACCCGATACAAGTCCTAAAAGATATGGTTTTGCAAAAGCAAATACCTCTTAAGGTATCTAGAGTGTAATATGATTTGCATTTGCTCTGTTGTTATCTGAAACTAACAAATTAAGGTATATGGGAATAACATTTTTAAATGGTTTTAATACTGGGTCATAAATTGTTTAGTTTGGAGAAGACCCTTGAGATTAATCCAGCCATTAACCTAACATTGCCAGTTAAACCATGTCCCTAAGTATTACAACTGCATGTTTTATAAGTACATCCAGGGATGATGACTCCACCACTTCCTTGGGCAGCCTGTTCTAGTGCTCAGTAACCCTTTCTTAATACCTAATCTAAACCTTCCTTGGTGCAACTTGAGGCCATTTCCTCTTGTCCTGTCAGTTGTTGGAGTAGAGACATATCCCTACCTTGCTACAATCTCCTTTCAGGTAGTTGTAAGACAATGATAAGGTCTCCTCTGAGCCTCCATCTCTCCAGGCTAAATAACCCCAGTTCCCTTAGCCATTCCTCATAGGACTTGTTCGCTTGACCCTTCACCAGTTTTGTTTCCCTTTGGATATGCTCCAGAAGCAAAATGTCTTTCTTGGGGCCCAAAACTGAACACACTATTCAAGGTGCTTCACAGCTGCTGAGTACAGGGGGACAGTCACTTCCCTCGTCCTGCTGGCCACGCTATTGCTGATGTAGGTCAGGGTGCCATTGGCTGCCTGTGCACAAGCTGGCTCATGTTCAGCCATTTGTTGACCAGTATCCCCAGGTCCTTTTCCACCAAGCGGGTTTCCAGCCACTCTTCTTCAAGTCTGTAGCATTGCATGGGGTTGTCTTGGACCAAGTGCAGGACATGGCACTTTTCCTTCTTGAACCTCATAGAATTGACCTTGGCCTATTGATCAGCCTATCCAGATCTCTCGCCTTTCTATTGTCCAGCAGATCAACGCTTCCACCCAACTTGGTGTCATCTGCATATGTACTGAGGGTGCAGTTGATCCCCTCATCCAGATCATTGGTAAGGATGTTAAACAGAAGTGGCCTCAATACTGAGTATGGGAAACACCACTTGTGACCAGCTGCCAACTGGATTTAACTCCATTCAGCTCAGCCATCCAGCCAGTTCTTTACCCAGCAAAAAGTATGGCTGTCCCAGGCATGAGCAGCCAGTTTCTTCAGGGGAATGCTGTGGAAAATGGTATCAGAGGCTTTACTAAAGCCTAGTTAGACACATCCACAATTTTTCCCTTGTTCACTAAACAGGTCACCTTGTCATAGATGCAGATGAGGTTAGTCAAGCAGGACCTGCCTTTCATAAACCTGTGATGATGGGGCTCGATCACCAGGTTGTCCTGTACATGCTGATTGAAGGCACTCAAGGTGATCTGCTCTATATATAACCTTCAATGGCACTGAAGTCAGACTGACTGTCCTGTTGTTCCCCTGATCCTCCGTCAATCCTTTCTTGTGGATGGGTGTCACATTTGCTAACCTCCAGTCAACTGGGACCTTGCCAGTTATTCAAGACTGCTGATGAATAATGGAAAGTGGCTCAGTGAGCACTTCAACCAGCTCCCTCTGCACTGTTGAACAGATCGATCTGACCCCACAGAATTGTGTGTATCTGAGTGCTGCAGCAGTTTGCTGACGATTTCCCGTTGTATTATGAGGGCTTTATATAGAGATACTTTCAAAAATCTATTCCTGTTTTAGTATGGAGTGTAATTTTTATTTTTCTCTAAATGTTGAGCGAAAGAGAAGTTACAGAAATGGGATAGAAGCAGGAGAGTAATGGAACATATATACTTGGATTGTTTAATTTTATTGTATAATTAGCCATTATAGTATGTTGGGTTTACCGTTACCATTTTTGTTTCTAGTACTTAGGACTGAATAAGATAGCTGTTTTAGTAGTTAAATGCACAGCATTTTGCTAGTTACTTGCAGTGGCTATGGCTCATTGTGTAAGTGCAAATATATGTGCTGTACTTCTTTATAGATTTTTTTTTTTGATGTTATGAGGATTATTTTGTTACGGGAACTTAAATCTGACACAAATTTAGTTTCTCTGTTTTATTAATTACCATTAGTATGGTGATAGCTGTTGTTGTGGCAAGAGAACTTTTCTAATATTGGTAAAATCTTTTAATTTTACTTGAATAGTGATTAATATGATTATTAGGGGTTTTTTTATGTGGTCTTGAATGTTCAGATCTCTTTCAAAGCCATCTATCATTAGAATGATTCTCATGCAAAGTATTTTTAGAAGACTGCCACGTATGTAAAATGTCAACTAGCTTGCTTTATTGCAGTGTTAGAGGATATCAGTATTGCTTGAAATCAAGCTGCTTGCAAGAAAGCATTTACTATATCTGAATATTCAGAAATCTTTTTGGTAGCCAGTTACATGAGTAATGGTGTTTCTAGTAAGCGTATTTTATATCTAACTGAACATTTAATAGCATTCATGATACTTCCTTTTGTAAAATGCTGAAATGGTAAGCTGAGTTGCTTGATTTTTTTTTTTTTTTTTTTAATGGCAAGTTGTCTGTGATGCCAGAAATGGCGATCAGACTTGACGAAAGAGGAAAATTACAATGGATTGGTTTTGTTGTGAAAGGTTGTTTTTTCAGATATATGTGGATGAGTTTAATGATGAACCACTCAACTATGTTCTGTACTTAGGCTTATACATTGTTGCATTATCAGACACAACTGCCTTGGTGTGTCCGTAGCTCACACAAGATAATACGGTATTTATAAATTGCTTTTAGGAAGCATACAGCTCGTGCTCATACATCTAAGAGCCCAGTTGCTGTTGCTGTTGAGTCATTTTCTGTGATGTAACTTAATAACCTCCTGAGATGAAATGAAAACCTTGAGATAATTTTTTGTTTCTCATCTGAAACAGTGAAATAAAATAGCTAGAATGTTTTAAAGCTTTTGAATTAATACTCCATTGTATTACAGATTTAGCCATAATTTAAACATATTTGCTAATGTATATCATTCCTACTTGAAGGCAACAGAGATAATATGCATTTTGTTAAAAAATTATTAAAATTGCTCCAATAATGGCTACTTAGAAATGCAGAAGTAAATGAACTCACATAGCATTGCAGTTATCTGAAGTTATTTGCTTGAGCTTTGTCTTCAGAAGGGAAACGTAATCTTAGAGTTCTCGGTGAGAAATAGCTTTTTAAAGCTGGAAAAACTTGAAACTTTTTCCTTAACAAAAAAAAAAAAAAAGGCTGATTTTAGTAAGGTGTTTGTGCTTTTTTATCAGTCGGAGTGATTAGAAAATTGATTTCCTGAAGGATTATTCAGGTCCAGGTGCGACTGCATGGCACTGTGTGAGTTTATTAGCTTTCCTGTCACATGTAATCAAATACCAGTGGTGCTTTTTGTAAGGCAAAGAATAATATCCTTTTCTCTTCACTGCTTTTTTCAGGGCTATCTTCCTGCAAATGTGGACAGAAGAGAAAGCACTTTACAAAGAAAACGCAAAGAGTATTTTGCATTTGTTGAACAATATTATGATTCCAGAAATGATGAAAATCACCAGGATACCTATAGACAGGTAGAACACCTATAGAAGTGACTTTTACTTACAGGACATCTTCTAAAGAACATAGAGATTATTTTTTTATGTTTGCCACTGTTTTTTCTCTATTTCTTGAATATTACTTGATAGACAGCTCTCTAACAAAATGTTTCCCTACATTTTAGAAGCAAAAATGTGAACTATTTTGGTCTGAAATTCATAATAGTGTATTTCTTTTAATCTCGGCTTTAGTCAGGCTGTGTGGCACTGCTATTCAGTGCTGTCATTGTTTTTTGTTTAAGAATAATAGGGTTTTCAAATCTTTCATCTCCTCCTCAGACCTTCCTTGAATTGACTGAAAATGGACAGGGCATATAGACAGGGCATATAACAGTGAGGTTTTTTTTACTGGCTCCATACTTCTGCTTAAGAAGTTGAAACTATTTATGGTGTGCAATAAAAAATAAGTGTAGCTGTGTCAAACTTTCTTGCCTGCCCAGATAAGCAGATAACTTTCCTTCAAGTTAAGGAATACTCCATACTTGTTTTGTATCACTAAGTATGGAGTAGGCAATAGTGCCTAGCCTTCTTTAGGACAGAAGAAGCTGAGATTTTCAGCTTCAAGTCTGATCTTTGATGGCAAGAAGTATATAGTACGACTAATACAAGGTAATTGTACATTTAGCCCAGAATAACCAGGTTAGTATTCTGTTGCATAAAACTCCTTTGCAAAGTTGTATATTTGGGCTCTCTTCTTAGGCAATTGTCAAATACATTAAAATAGGTGCTAAGCTCTGTTTTCACCTTTTAATGGTTGGTCCTTATCTTAAGGGTCTTTTCCAAGCTAAATGATTCTATGATTCCATGACAGTATCAGCTGAACATGACTTTACAGCAGTAACAGTCTATATTTATTCATAAATATACCAGGTTGCAAGTATTACCAAAGTGACTATAATTTCCAAATGATCAAAATGTAATATAAGAATCTAAAAATGTGAAAACAAAATAGATGGGCATTTCATTGTTTATTTTGCCTCCTTGGTTAACAGTAACTTAAAGATGTGGCTGTTTGTTTTGAAATGCGGTAAATCCATGTTATTCCAAAAAAAGTGATTCAATGATGTTATAACATACTGTAAAATTAAAAAATTGTTTTAGCTGTTGAGTTTTTTGAAAGGTTTGTGGTTGGTTCCTGTTACAGTAATTTTTCTTTCTGTTTAATTAGATCCATATAGATATCCCACGCATGAGTCCTGAAGTTTTAAGACTTCAGCCCAAGGTAACAGAGGTAAGAATGATATCTAAAGGTTTTTTTATTTTGAGATATGAGTTTATTAATGAATCTGATGTAACAGCACTGGTTAATAATTAATTTGATAACACTTGCAATTTTAACTTCAGAACTAGCTTATGGTAAAAAACAATAAGGGTATATAATTATAGGCTAAGAATAGTGTAAATATGAGCAGTAAAAGGAAAGGCATCAAGGCATCTCATAAGTCTTTTGCATTGAATCTGTCAGGGTTTTTTTTGGCATTGTGCCTCTAAGTTTTTATTTTTTCCTTTTTTTTTTTTTTTCTTTCTGTATTTCAGTAATAGTGTGTTTTGATGTAATGCAGAGCATAGTTCCCATGCTTCTATATATTTGTCAAAATCAGTCAAGGTCTGAAAGTTCTTATCACAGTTTTCCTCTTAGGAAATTCTGTTTTTGTGAATTTGTAGCAAGACTGGTTTTCTGTTCTTTATTTCATTTTGCTTCCTTAAGTTTTATATGTTGAGCAGACTATTTAAGCTCTTTTACCACTATAGTAAGCGTACATCAATTAATGGTACATATGTTAATCAAATTGGTCTATTCTGTTCTGTAATTGAATCGTTGGGTGACTTTGTAAAGTATATAGATCATAAATAGTATAGATAGTGTGAATTATCCTCTTTCAATTATTTCTTCTTCTTCAATTCCTTCTCCTTTCTATGGTTCTAGTTAGACCTTCAAATGTACTTCCATGTAGCTTCTGTTAGTATCATTATGGAACCCTATAGAACATCTTTGGATAGTTCATTAGATGATAGAGAAGTTAAATGCACAACTAGCTTTCATCTGTTTTTCTCCTCCCGCAGTTATTTGTTTAATGGAAGCACTCCTCCACATATGTTGGGAAAATCAGTTTGAAGGAATAGCCTACTACTGTTTCTTAAAAGAAAATGTTTTAAAAATACTGCTTTCTATCTGTTTTCTACATAGCAGTGTTTTACCTTGGCTATCCTAGGACTGATTCAAAGATTAAAGTAGAGAAAAATAGGGGACAAAAAAGGAAACAATACAAGCAAGAAATATACTATTAAAGAAATTAACAAGATCAGAGCCAATGAATGAAATTGGAAGTGACTGTTTTGTAGTGCAAAAAGGGCTATGGAAAGAAGAATGCTATAATACTTCTAAGAGGAAAGAGCTACTTGCATTGTATCAGCAGTAGTTTCTTAAATTATTCTAAAGATGTATTTGAATTCAACACAAAGTAGTGGCTTTCTTGGGATGGGCTTTTTACTCCCTTGTGTTGCATGATTAAACTGTTCTTAAGATTTCCATGAAGATCATCTGTGTCTCAAATTGTGTATGAATGTGGTTCAGAGGTACAGTGATTGTGGCTTTGTAGCTTTCAGTTTAGATGAATATGCCTCAAAATTACGTTGGGTTTTCTTCTCCCTCATGTTTTAGTGAAGGAAAAACTAGAAGCTGTTTAACTTGCCTGGTGTAAAAATCTGTGCATTGTTGGTTTTAAAGGAAGATTGAAAAGTACAAAATACTTCCTCAGTAACAACTGCTAGATGGTGTATTTATTTCTAAATTAGCTGAACAATTAAAAAATAAGTCTTTAAAACAGAAATTTCAGGTAAATGTCCTCTGAAGAATATATTTAATGTCCTTTCTTTTAACCAAATTATTTGGATGAAAACTCAAGTGGCTTTAAAATGAGACTCAGACAAAATATTCTCACTGGAGACCATTTTGAAGTAAAATGTTACTTAATAAAATGATGAGATTGTCAGATAGAAATAGGAATCTGTAGGATCTTGGATTAGTTAATCTTTAGACTAGATGCAGACTTGATCATAGTTTGTATGGACACAGCTTTATATTTATCGTGGTTATCTGATTTTTTAATAGTACAGTTAGAAATGTTAGAGCAAACATATACTGATAATCAGAGACGATTTGGCCAAGGCTTTCCAACATTTGCAATGGGTTATTTTGTTAAATACTTAGTGTGTTAGGGAAAGCATCCCATAATAAGTAATTGAAAAGAATTAGTTGCAGGATAGCTACAATCCCATTTTGGTTGAATGAGTAACTTAGAGCTAGAGGATTTATTTGGGCATCGGAGAGTATGGTAATGTGATGAAAATATTAGTGCAGTATTTGTTACAAGCAGTCACAGTTGAAAGGAGATTTTCTTCTTTTTATAGCTGGTTTAATGAAAATGCTAACAGGCAGCTTCAGAGCTACTAGGCCCTCCTAGAATAAAACACTTCTTATTATTGCTTGGGAGTAATTGAAATAAAAAAGAAATACTGTGTCTGGGTAACTTCTTGCTAAGTAACTTCCAGTATGTCCATAGACTTCAATTGCAAATATTATTCAGCAAAGTCTAAGTCTGGCACGCAGTTCCAACTCGTTTTGTGGCATCATAAACCACTGGAAATTATTAGGTATTTTTTGCTTTTAGTTGTCTGCAGATAGCGCCAATTCTCAGGTTGCATACTCATTTAATGTGATTTACTGGCATCATGTTTGCAAATATGTTTTTTTTTTGTTAAAATTAGCATTTTTTAAATTTTTAGATATTTGTTGAACTTGTCCACGTGTATGCTTTCCTAATACTTCATTGCACGCGTGCATCCTCATCACTGCCATAAAACAAACATATTTTAAATCCATACTTTTTAGAAACTCGTTGCCCTTGCAAGTGACATTGAATTATCTCCCAATACTAATAATTCTGTTTCATGTATACAGCTCCTTGAATTCAATCTGCTGAATGCAGCCAAGTATCCCTGCTTGCTGCTGATCATACTTACATTTTTTATTTGAATGTTTAGTAAATTGAGTCACTTAACAAGCCTAATTGAGCCACATGAAGTAGAAAGACATACTTGTCATCAGTGTGATGCATGCATTGTACAAGTGCTGCTGCTTTCTTGTTGAAAAAACCACAAGAACCCCTTTTCCTCCCCCCAAAAAACTCCCCTATTCATAACCGATGTCATCCATACTTCTTTTCTAGCACTTTTTTTCTTTTTTCCTAGTTCGCAGTAAAGAAATGGTGAAGGTGTCTTTTAATAATATTTTGTTAGTTGGCAGTGAGTGATGCTGTTGGTACAGAAGAGTAAGAGCATGAAAAGGGTGCATAGCAGCAGTCAAGTGGGATAATGGGAAATCTAGGAAGCATTTGAGCTATAAAGAAAAGATCTGATTTAATTTCTAGTGATCCATCAGTATCCTGAACTTTACAAGGTCTCAGGGTCTTCGTGTGTTAGGTGTTTTTAGAGCTCCACTGATCTCTGATCTCCTGACTGTGTGTGGGCTGCTGGGGAGTTAGGTTTGCATGTATCATTTCCTTCACTCTCTGATCCAAGAGGGCAAAGCCCAACTCACTTGATGCCACCTTACAAAGACTAGTGCAAATAGTGCTGGAAGGGTTCTAACATCCAACTTCTCCCTTGTTTCTTCCTCTCCCTTTCCGGGTTTTTTGAGCTTTGTGCTAGCACAGCCTAATCATTTATCGCAGGGAAACCCTTTCTGCTCCCAAGGGCTCAGTGCAGACAGAGGCCTTGTATTGTTCCCAGACCTGACTCTCTTCAAGAGAGGGGGAAGGTGTTGCTGGTCCCAGGTGGGCAACAGTTTCTCCTTCTTTTTTAAGATGTGATGTCAAGAGCTGTAAAGAAGGGAATCAGAGTATAAGTCAAAGACAGGTTTCAAAGGGTGGCACAATTAACAGGACTGCGAGTATTATGATTTTTTCTTTTGTATAGCAATTTTTGATGCTACAGAGATGTAGAAAGATGATACTGCTACTAGGAAGAATGCCACCTAGAATGAGGTAAAGAGACTGTAGGTGACAAAGCTGGAGAAAGAACCCTAGTGAAAAGACCAGAAACATCACACATGTAGAAACCTCACAATGTCTTCTGACATCAATTTCCAAATGTTGCTATTCCAGGATTTTTGTTCTTGCTAGTATCTGAGTCTCTGTTCCCAAAGAGCTTTTAATTAGAGTAAATGAAGCTGTTTTAATTTCTTCTCTGAACTTGGAATTTGGTTCCTGTAATGAAATATTTCAATTTAGAAGGCCTTTTGAGTCTTATGTGTGGAAATAACTTCCTTTTAAAATCCGTTTGAAGTGTTTGTTTTTTATGAGAGTTGTGTATCCTGGGTTGGAGAAAGGTAATGTGGCCCTCAAATAGTGGGAGAGTGTAGTTTGAGGTCTTCCCCCATATAGTTCAGTCAGGTTTCTTTTAAAGACTAATGACTATAAGTTTAGAGGCAATATGTTAAGCTAATGGATTCTTCTCTTTATGTACATAAATATAGTTCTTGCTGTTATCATGAATGAGAGTTAAATTCAAAAGAGAATAATTGATCAGTAATGACATCTCATGAGATGTAGTGGTTCCTAGTAGAAAATTAATTCCAGTTTCTTTTGGTGGTTTGGAAATCAAGAAGGAAACCTTTAGGGAAAGTGACCTTTTTAATGAGTCCTATTTGAACACAGTGATGAGTGCTGTATAGAAACTTAAATCAGTCTGCCTTTCAGGTTTTCAGTGCTCATTTTTTCAATTCAGAACAGTAAATGAAACTTTATGAAAATGGGTAAGAATTTGAAAACACTATTTTAGTGTGTATTTGTGAAATTTCTGATTAGATGCATTTGGGTCATGTTCCAATCATGGAGTGATCCTTCCTGCTCAATAATATTAAATACCGCCCCCCCCCCCCAATCACCTTCCCCATCCCCTTAGTTTTCATATCTAGATTTAAAAAATTGCATTGAAATCCATAGGTTGCTCAATTTGCAATGCACACTACGTATACTATCAGGTTCTCAGGAAAGGACAGGTTGGTGATACAAATTTGAGCATTGCTTGATTTGAGACATGCCTTGATGAAAAGCACTATTTTGGTGGTTTTTAGAATGGGTGTTTTAATAGCTGTTACTTACTGATTTTTTTTTTTGTTTGTTTCTCACTATGCATACTTTGTAACCCCATCACACCAGGAGTTTTTTCTATCTAGCCTACTGCGTAACATAATTGCTGCTTAAATAGGGTTTTCTAGTCAGTTCTATCTTAAATTTGTTTTCAAGAAAGTTATTTGTGTTTGCAATATGATAAATGTGTCCTTTATTTGAAGTGAAATGCAGGATGATAACACTGGTAATACTGATAACCTGGTGTTGCTGAAACTGAAACAGCAACTGACAGAAGCAAGGAAGGATGGCTGTGAGCTAACTCGATTTGCATTTTTTCAATAATAGTCAAAATATGAGATAACCAATTTTATAAGGGCGTAATTATGTAAAATATAATGTACATGTAAAATTACATGGCAGAACTTAGGGTCTTTATGGAGCTGTTGATAGGTGATGAAATCCCACTGGCTGTTGCTTGATTTGCACAGGTTAGATTTTTTTTCTCAGTTTAATATGCAGTGCATATTAAAAAACATGAGATGACAGGACTGTCACCGAGAAGAATTTGTGGCTAAAGGGATAAGCACCTTAGCTAATGAAAGTTAGGGTTTTGTGGAGCTTTTGCTAAATGAATACTTCCCCTAATCCTTCTGCCTAATCTTTGCCCCCAAAACTGAAATCACACTAAGCAAAATCGGAATCTTAATTTTAGCTGGAATGGATCAAACGTGAGCTGAGTTAAGGCTTCTTGTGTTTCAGTGCCCACCAAAGCTTTTAATATTTCTTGTTCTTGACCGTCTCTCTTGTCCTGTGTATTTTCAGCATGCCAGGGAAATGTAAAACCTTGAGATTAAGGAAAGCTGGTTGTCAAAGTCTGTGGGGGAAGGGTGGATGTTGATGTTTGCTTTCAAAGCAAAAAGTGTTTCAGCTTCAGCTAGTTCATGGGGAAGTCTGTGATGGAATTCTTATGCACCTGGATGCAAGTCATATGTACCTAGACCCTTCTGTACTTGAAAATGACTGCAAGAGGGCTTTTAAACTAGGGAAGAAGGTTTTATTGAAAATGGAATTAGAATAGTTAACTTCTTAATGTAACAAAAAGTAAGATTGAATAGAAATAATAGTAGCTTTTTCTCCCTGTTATGTCCTTTGAGGTCAGGTCTTTTACTGTCTGTCTTGGAGCCTGAGCGTTCATTGACTTCTGGGCTTGCAGCAAACTATGCAATCTCCTTGGGGTCCTTATGAAATCTCTCATCTTTTTATTCATATTGGAAGCCTGATATTAATATTGACACAGACCTTTGGTTTGAGCTCTCCTTTCTGTGCTCCTCTTAGCTGCCTCTGCATTTTGGGTTCTTGGGCAGACCTTCCAGGGAAAAGCAAATGTCCTTTTGCTTTAGCAGATTATACCAGATTGAGGACCTGCAGTTAGGGCAAAGCATGGAACAGCTTTCACTCTGCTGCTTATTTGAAGCATTTAAGCCATGTAGCATGTTCAGAATCAAATAATTGAGAAACAAATAGAGATTGTCACAGACCTAAATTGTGTTAGAGTTAAGTTGCGTGATTTCCCTGCTTCGTACTCTTCTCATGCTGTCCTTTCCATGGTGAGGTATGTTGTGGCCTTAGGAGCTTTTGCAGATCCTGGGCAAGGTACAGTTTACAGTTGAGGTGATGAGGTTATGTGATATCCTCAGGCAGGTAGTTGCCTTATTTCTAGATTTCCTGATTTTTTTCAGGTTGATTTTTTTTTTTTTGTTAACCAGTATACTTGCTTCTGAAGTCTAGAACCCTAGCATAGTGCTAGTGCAGTGCTAGGCTAGCCAAACTATGGTGGAATCTCTTTTTATGGGTATGTTGTTAAAAAATCTAAGCTAAATGAAGTACTTCTTTCTGTTACTTATGAATAGATACAATGATTTATTAATAAAATACTTCTCTCAAAGAGGTGAAAAGTCATGAGAAAATGATCTAATATTTCTGTCTCTTGGGGAAAGAAGTATTTTACATTTTTGGAAAAGCTTCGATGAGTAAGTGCTACTCTAGTTGTAACTACTATAAATGGATTATGTGCTAGGTTAGTTTTAATGTGCTAATGCAGTGAAAATGCTTCCTTTTGAAGATCTGAGAAGCTTACTTAGCACTGGAAGTTAGTTATGAATACTGATGCTTATTTATGCTTTTCTATGCATGTTTTTATACTATGTTGATTTTGTCCTTGTATAATACTCAAGTGTTGTGCTTAAAATGTGCTCATCACTTGATAAATTATCTGATAGTTTCTTTAACTCTTTTTCAGATCTTTGAAAGAATTTTGTTCATCTGGGCAATACGTCATCCAGCCAGTGGATATGTTCAAGGCATAAATGATCTTGTTACTCCTTTTTTTGTAGTCTTCATTTGTGAATATATAGGTAAGATTTGTCTTAATACTGAATTATGAATTGGTACTGGTTTTGGAACTGTATCTTCATGTTAATCTGAGTAACAATTTGGATAAGCTAGTCAAGGCATAATTTTATATACATAACTTATATATTTTTATAATTTTAATTCTGTATAGTTCCCTTTGAATATACATTGAGAAACAGTCAGACTTCACTTAAGTCACTGGAGTTCAGGATTCCTTCAGGTTTTTGTTCCAGATAACCTCCCCCCTCAACAAAACCCAGCCAAACAATCTTCTGTAGAAGTTGCAGACAGTGTTCTCGTTGATCAGATCTGAAAACATGATCTAGGATTTGCTTTCATCTTAAGTTAAGAAGTGTTCACTACTCCTGATGCTTTTTTTAATTCATGTGTGGTTTCATTGTCCCTTTTTCTGTTTCTCCTCTGTTTCACACTGCTTATGAAACTCTAAATTGTATGTATGAAATGAACAAGGGTTTAAAAAATGCAACCAAAATCAGGCAACAACAATTAAGAAACTCCCCAAAACAACTCACCAAAACTAAGTAGGAAAAACCAACACAGGAAACAAGGAAACCTTTTAAATGAATGGCAGGGAAATTGGAGGTAACTTATTAAAGTGGATCTGTGACTGAAAGGATAACAGCCTGGAATTAGGGTCTGAAAATAAAGGCAGCAGTAATCAAATTTCTCTGGTTGTGAACTGTGCCATTCTGGGGCTTACAGCACTAGTGACAATAGTAAACAGCTGTATTTCTCTTGAGTTTCTGACCTTATATGTGCGTATACTTTTTGAAAACTTGTTGTTTGGAAAATTCAGATGTTGGCTAAATGCTCACCTCTTGCAAGAGCAACACCCATATCTTAAATTTGTAGATTGACATTTATGACTTTATAAATATTAAGAGTAAGGCTAATTGTTAACAGCAATTCATTAATATCTTGGGTATAACTGTATCCACATAACTATGGATATAAAAGGTAAGGTTAAACAGTAAAAATGACAGTGCTAATCTGTCCTGAATTAAAACTCTTCCTTGTATTTCTAATCTTGGAGTGGATTCTCCTGGAAGGCATGCTGAGGCGCATGAAAAACAAGGTGGTTGGTGACAGCCAGCATGGCTTCACTAAGGAGAAATCCTGCCTGACCAGTCTGGTGGCCTTCTATGATGGGGCTACAGAACTGATGGACAGGGAGAGAGCAGTTGATGTCATCTACCTGGACTTGT
>JANRGW010032167.1:52346-78816 GCA_024733675.1 Psilopsiagon aymara | reverse complement strand
GATGCTGGGGAGGGAGTCTTCATTAGGGACTGTAGTGAGAGGACAAGGGGTAATGGGTTCAAACTTAAACAGGGGAAATTTAGACTGCATATAAGGAAGAAATTTTTCACTGTAAGGTTGGTGAGGCACTGGAAGGGGTTGCCCAGGGAAGTTGTGAATGCTCCGTCCCTGGGGGTGCTCAAGGCCAGGTTGGACATAGCCTTGGGTGGCATGGTTTAGTGGGAGGTGTTGAAGCCCATGCAGGGGGGGTGGAACTAGATGATCTTAAGGTCCTTTCCAACCGTAACTGTTCTATGATTCTATGGTAGGTCTATGTTGCAATAGTACATCCACATACTTGCTGGAATGAAATTTGGCACTGGAGAAGCACCTTCATGGAAAATAAGTTGTGTCTGCTTTTTAAATCACGGTGCCCGTGCCACACCTGCAAACAGGTAGAAATACACATATCTGTTGTGTATTTAGGTTTATGCACATGCATATAATTCAGATACACTATTACAGAAACATAAGAGATAATCTTACACACACTTTAGACTGTGTAAGAGTCTCTTTAGAGTGTGTTCCTTCTTGCTGAATGGCTCAGTTGACAGTATTTTGATGGAAAGAAGCCTATCAGTATTTTAAGTCTCCAGAAGAGGAATTGTGCTGCTTGCCATTTCTGTAAATGCAGTGCAGTTCTTCAGAGGCACTGCATGACTTGGAGATGCCTTTTACATTCTCTGACTAACATTCACTTTCTCAGATGCCAGTGAGGACTGGCAGTCACCAGCACAGATGCCAGGCTTTGATCCAACAGTCTTGTGCCTTGAAAGAAGCCGAATACAGGCAAGAGGTAGCTGGATGTGCATGTTACGTCTGTGCAGGGATTTACGCCCACTTGCTCCCGAGTTTAGTGCTCAGATACTCTCTAGTTTACTTCTCTAGGGACACTGGTTAGCTTGAAAATTAACAGAGTTAATTTCCAGTAGTCCGCTCAAGTACAGAACGCAGATAAAGTAACAGCAGTCTTTATTACCATACCAAAATCATAATCTTGTCAACTAGTCAACTAGCTTGTTGACTAGTTGTATTTCAATTGTGATACATGAGCCTAACCAATGAAAAGCAAGCATGAAAAATAAAAAGAAACAAAATTGGTACTGGTGACATTTGCTGCACACAGATTGGTTGTATTTCTACTCAGTTGCACTCTGAGTAGTATTTTATATAAGCTCTCTTTTCTAATCCAAAGCTAGTGTACTTAAGATTTTTTTCTTGTCTGTATTAATTAGATAAACAAAAATAACAACATGTGCTTTTTAGAAAGTTTGGGTTTTTTCCAAGTACATCTTGTTGCTTTCAATTCTCTTTCTTGAAAGATAGTTTTGAAGATGTTGATATCTAGGGATAATAGTACCATGCATTTTCTATTTGTCTTTGATGCTATGAAGAACATTCATTTCTTTTACTTGTCCTTGATGATAGAGGCTCTCGAGGGCATGACCATGCCTTCCCCTTAGTTATGCAGTGCAGGTCAAAGTTTCTTTGTGGAAAGGAAGGAAAGGTGCCTTCAGTGGGTTCTGTGCAAGGTGCTTGCTCTTTCTCTGCAAAGGTGGGTGGCCGCCTGAGTGCACACATGCATTTGGCACCACCTTCTGCAAATACAGCAGATGGTGAGGAGTTTCAAACACGCTCAGGTCCTTAGGAGATAGACACATAATACCAGGCCTCTCTTTCCATGGTTAGAGGCTGCTGTTTGGATCCCTGCAGCTCTGGGCAGGGAGGACTGTGTCGCTGTGAAACTGCTTTTACAAGCTGACTTGGCAGGCTGTTGTAAGTGACCGTCAGTCAGGTCACAGGTTTACCTGTAGAGATAAAAAGGATAGTACCCCCATTATAATGGCCTTATTTAAAGCACTTTTCAGCCTTCATCTTCAGCCTCACAATAAAATAGCAAGAAGAAACAAAATAGTAGAAGAATTAAACTTAAATCTCTGGGGCTCCATTTCACCCTTTTCTAGAGCAAAATTTGTTTTCAACAAGTAAGCTGTAGTGTTCCATAATGAAGCTTTCACTTCCCTGCAGAGATATACAGAACTGCTGAAGTAACTGCTTGATTCCTATTTGAGCAACTTTTATGTGATTTCACTAAGTATGTTTGCAGCCATATATCCTGGAGTAGCTTTCTTTTGGGCTTCATATTGCTCCAGGGAGAGGAGTTTCTACCAGTGCTGAAGAGAAAAGGAGCTTTGAAAATTGAGAAGGACGCATTAATGGAATGGAAAATGCAATTTTTTCATCATCATCACTGCAGGAGAACAGCTGGTGGTAGAAATCTGAACATGCAGCGTCTTGGTGTTGATTTCTCCTCCCTTTGGCACGCCTGTGTCTCAGGGGAGGACACTTATTTGGGCATCCCAGTCCACATTTGGGTCCATTTTTTTCTTTTGCTGCATTTTTCACAGGACGTTTAGTTCCTGGTGACTTGCAGTCAACAACCTTAAACTATCAATAGACACAGTAAGTGCATTCCTAGGTTGAAATACTGGTATCTGTCTTGCAAAAAATCCCATTATATCTAAATCTGTTAGGTTTTGTAAACTTAATAATTTAGTTCTTTAGCACTCTCAGCTTGCTTTTCTGTTAACTATCCAGACTGCTCTGTTGACGTACCTTGTTACATGAACCATGTCTTGACTAGTACAGTTCTTCTTGACTAGTACATTTCTTACCCTTTGGGTAATTGTCAGTGTAAGAGTAGATAAGGCCAACTGCACTTCCTCGTTAATGCTCCAGGAGAGAATTAAGAGATCTGAATAAGCTGTGTCACTGGTTTTCAAGTTTATATACCACAGAGTAACTCAAGGAGATTATTAGAATTACAATATAGGCTAAAGCTTTCTGTAAAAAATAATATATATATATAAATGAAAAAAAGCATAGGTAGCTTACAGTGGCAGCCTGTTAAAAAAGTAAACCAGTTTCCCTGGCCTTTTGTAAGCAGAATACCTGCGTGCACTCTTTTGTGACATACAATGGATAGTTTTTAAGTAGTACATCTCAAGTGTTTGCAAGTCATAGCTTGATTTTGAACCAAAACACCTCCTGTAGGCTAGGTCCCAATCCACATAAATTCCTGCAGGAAAGCTAATAAGTATTTTTTTAAAATCTTACCATGTGTGAAAACCTACTGCTTTTCACCAGGAAATCTGTCCCCAGTTCTTTCAGTCTCTTGTGCAACTTCTTCAAGGCAGTATGATGTGTGCATTGCCCTTCTGATGTTTTAAGTTTGCTAACCTATGATGCTAGCAGTCTGCTTAGTCGACCTCATCAGAGGTGACATACCCTTCTTGTATGAGAGGTGTAATGGAGTGTGTGCATACCTCTGAGCATATATGTAACTCCATAAGCAGCAAATACTTCTTAATGATGCAAAATCTATCAAGAGGTTTAAATTAGCTCATGGATGATAGGATGGGCTTATTGTCAGTCACAGTGTATCTCCAAACCCCACCTTTCTACTGGTGATCTGATGTTAACTGGACTATAGTTAAAAAAGTCTGAATGTTAGCCTGAATGAATAGAAGAACCTGTCATGAGCAGCTGGAAAAACGTGTGTCACCTCTGATTCTGCATGCAGAAACTTCTCTGAGGAAGAAGGTGGGAAACCTCTGTAAGTGCCAGCTGAGATGGGTCATTCAGCTCAGCGTCCACATTCTTATTTACTGAGCTTAGCCCACTCTTGAGTTGGCTTGTTACCTCAGAGAGAATGCTGTGTAGAAAGTTACGGATCCACACAGAGTATCAGGAATGTACAAACAGAAGATGTTATGTAATACAATAGCGCTGCAATAGCCATGATGTGGAGAAAAGTGAGACTGCCGTTTCCATGGACTCAGATCCCATGCTTGGTGACCCTGAACAAACAAGCAGGTGGAAACAGCTGCTAGACCTTATCAGAGTGAAGAGAAGCAAGGTGCCTTTTGCTGAGAGGTGAGGCAAACCAGGCAGGTGTTTGGGCTGAAAACACAGCCACCAAAGGTCAGAGAACACACATCATTATCTCTTTTATTTATTTTTCTTCTCAAATAGTGGCCTGGATTTACAGGCAAATAACTGATGCAACAGTAAAGGGGTTACTCCTAATTAAAGGTGTCAAATTTTGCTCTTGCTTGTATCAGTGTGGGAGTCTGGAGCCATTCAGATAAGTTTAGTAAATTTACTTTGCTAGTAACAAAAAAGAAAATTGAAAGAGTGAGTAGGATTTCCTTCATATTCCCTATTGGTCTAGCTTAGTGTGTGGGTTTTTTTCTGTCAAGTTAGCCAAACAAAACTGTGTGGTACTAATAGATATGAAAGTAACACTCTTTATTAGTAATTCAGGTCTATGCCTGCTTTTAAAATAGTTTTAAAATTTGCCAGATTCTCATATGCTGTCATATCTATTCCAGTTAGACTCCAAAGAAAATTAATAATGTTACACAAAAGCAGGCTGGCTAAAGAACTGCCTCTCTAGTTTTACCTATCTGGAGTCTTACCCCTAAGTAATTAGGTATTGAAGAAACATTTTCTCAGAATAGAGTTCTCCTCACCAAAAATAAACTTACTGTAATACAGTAACAGTGCCTAGAATTGATTCAGTGTTTAGGTGATGGTTAGTAAAAAACACAGCAGCATACCAGTAAGCTCTCCAGAAGACTCCAAAACAGACTTTCTCTTAGAGAGTCAGTGCCCACCCATTTCTTCATCAGTGTCTATCCAAGAGACATGCACCACTTTAAAGCTTTCAGCATTCTTGTTAGTTAATTATTAGTGTAAATAAATTATGGCTTGCCTGAAACATTTCATCTGTGGGTAGGTATGCATCATGTTCAGTTATCTGCTGCTTCCTTGTTTGCATACTAGTTGGAACAACTCTTCTGCAAACAAGCCGTGGTAAGGGAGCAGTGTAGATCAGTTGTTTACCTTTTCCCTGGTTTTAGTTCAGTCATCTCACGCATACCATGCTGAGTTTTGGGAACCAAGGCTGTCCAAATGTCTTTTGCATATCATGTTCAAGTTGTAGGGAGATAAAAAAAAAACAGATTAGCATGAATGATTTTACTTTCTGCCTTTATTAGATCTACCTATTAACCCTAAAAGAAATTAAATAGGTTTTTTTTTTATCTTAAGTTAGCAGATCCAGTCAGGAGAGTGAATCTTTTATGTGGGCTGGTGACAATTCTGTGATCTGCTGATATCTGTTAAAAGGTCATAGTATGGGCTGTCTTTAGACAGCACTGAAAATTGGTCAGGAATGTTTTTCTTTCCTCTGGTCAGACCTATGTAGCAAAATTAATCACACAAGAGGAAAAGCTTTAAGGCAAAAGAGAAATTTTTTCCACTGGTTTTGATTACATGGTGTAATCCATTGGCTTCAGCTGCTGCTTATTTGAGATTTTAGTTGAAACTATGTTATCTAATTAAGTAATAAGCTGTAGCTGGTAGGGTGACAACAGTAGCAAAGGCTTTAGGAAATACAGGCTAGAGTACTGGATGTAAAGCAGAAATATTTTGTCTTTCTGGTTTTTATTTACATCTGTAGCAGAATGATTGAGATATAAAGGGTGCAAATGAATGGATTAAATCTGCAGCTGGTTTACATCAGTTCGTCATGACTGGGAGGTTGGCCCAGTAACACACAGATCCATATACAATGAGCTTAAGTCTTCTGTAACCTTTTCCTGGGCTGCAGGAGTGGTAGGTGCATCAATATCATTAAATGACTCTGGTTTCATACCAGTGTGTTAGATGAGACAGAATATATGTGATCTGTGATTGCTTGGCCTTCTGTGCAGTTGTTTATGGTCAGGAAGATGTGTGAGATGCTACTAGTCCAGCTTGATGGTGTTTTTTTACTACAATTTCCAAAGGTAAACTGTAGAAATTGAAGGAAAGTGGTGAATTGAAGTCTGTTTCTGTTCAGTTCCGTTTCATCAAAGATTTGGCAAATGTGAGAAAAAGCACTGTAGAATGGTGGCTTCAAATGTATTCCCTTGAGAAATGCATTTCTGTGTCAGCTGTGTAAGTCTCGCTTTGTCCTTTCGTGCATCTTGATTCAAAACCCGCATTCTGGCATCCTTTGCAGAGTGAGTGTCTGCCTGGACTTTTGAGGGGCTGAGTCACTTTGATAGTTACCCCAAAGGAAAATCACACCAGTGAATGCATTAGTTTTCAAACTGTGATTGTTCACCACTGCAGCTTATAGAAAGAACTGCCCCCCCCCCCCCAACTTTTCTACGTGTCCCAATTCTTACCTTAATAACAAGTGCACTCCTCCATTCCAGTTAGTAATATATCATAATACAGCAGAACTGGTAAAAAGATACGTGGGGTGGGGTGGGAATTTCAGATTTGTTTACTTGTTACCCTGTCTGGAAATGACTCAGAGCCTGTTCTGTGAATACATCACATGAGGAGTTCCTCAAACGTGTTGCCTTAGAAAGCCCACTCATCCCAGATGTGGGATGAAACATCCCAAGGCATGTAGAGCGGCTGACATCATCGTGTCAGACCCAAGGTGGTCTTTCTTTGTCCATGAATTGTCTTGGACATCATACATGGTAAAAAGCTGTAATACATTCACATTCTTATGTCCTGTTTGGAAGGACATAAAGAGTATGCTGAAGACCTTTTTTTTTTTCTTCTTCATTGGAGTTTGCTTATGAAATGAAATGATTATTCATGGATTGTCATCATCTGTTGTTGATATCCTCTAGACACATGATTTCAGACAGAAAATTAAATTAAAGGAAAAAACATTAAAAGGCTCTATTGTAATCCCAACAAATGTCCCAAAGAGGAGGTCTGGAAGATGCCTCAGAAAGTCAGCATCTACCACACAGATGCCTACTCCATCTTTAGGCAGACATTCGTCTCATGTGTACTCAAAATCCTCAAGCCCTGGAGGCAATTTATTCCAATATTTTTCTGTGCTCACTCTAAAGTCTCTATTGCTGTAATTTAAATCCCTACTTCTTCCATCTACATCTCATGGAAAATACATTATTTCTTTCCTTTGCACTAACAGCAGTCTTTCACTCTGTCAACTCTGCTATAGGCAAAATCCATTGAGGATGAATTCTTACCCATCTAGTTCTGTTCTAATATTATCTTTGGCTGACACCTTAGACACAGGAAATAAGTCTGCTGAAACTGTAAACTACCAAAAAAGCATAACATACAAGAATAAAGCATGGAAGATTCAAGGTTTGAAATAAGTTTTGTGAGGGATTGGGCACAGGCTGGAATCTTACTCAGTGCACTACTCTTGATTCAGTGATTAAGATTAGCAAGCAGCTATTAGGTACAGAAATCTTGTTTTCAACTGTTTTTGTTTCTGCACAGCTGTTTCACATCCTTGCTGTGTACAGCTCCTCTGTGTTGTTTGCTTTCATAAATTTTCAAAATTTACATAGTTTGGTAGTGAATCATGGAAACTTTGTAGCTGCCAACTGTAGAGAGACGCCTGCATTAAACTCCGACCTCCAGGCACACCATTACATCTAGCTGTATCTTGATAGGATTACTGACTACTTAGAAATAATGGCACTTCAGAGCTTTGTAGCACAGTTTTAGTGTTTCCGTAACTATTACTGTATGTCAAGATATTTGGAATAAAACCCAAGATCTTTTAGACCACAAAGTTTTAGACTTCTGGTTATCAAAGGTAGAAGAATTGCTGTTCTCCAATTAATACCTCCGCAGGTAGATGCGTTTCTCTAGTAAGACAGTTAATTGCAATACCATTAGGAAAACTTGGTTTATGAACATGTGTCAGTAATTTGACCTCATTTGATAACCTACTATGTAAAAAAGCTTTTCTTAACATGGAGCAATTAAACATGGAGCACATGGATATTGGTTTCTGGTCTCAGATTGTCCAACTTCAGCATATTCCTTCTCTGCCTAGTTATGGATATAGAAGATTACAGAGTCTCTGTGTGTTTAAAAACCAATGGACTGAGTGTGTAGCATGGCACCAAGTTTCCAGAAGGCTTAAGGGGAAATTTTGCTGGCAGAATTTTTACCATCCTGCTCTGCCTATGGTATAACTGACAAACAGGAGAAAAGAGGAATTTCATGTTATAACCTGTCCTGCCTGCTCTAGGGCAAATGTGTGGAATGAGACAAGACTTCTGCTATTGCAGACAGGCGCTGCAATATGTAGCCTTATATATATTTATGTATATGGCTGTATACATCTCTATATGTGTGTATATATACATATACACAGACCTCTGCTCATTTCTTAGTTGAATAGGTCTTCACTAACAGACTAAGTTAATTACCTGTCAGATTATAATTTGTGGTGGTTTTCTGCCAATTTTTAACAGCTTTTCTGATGTGCCTCCTCTGACACAATTGCAAAACTGATTGAAATAAGCACTTTGCATTGTTTCCAACTCTGGAGCATTTGCAGAGAGTGTAGTCTTGCCAGGATCAGATTATTAGATTCTCACTGAGAAAAGAGGGAGTAAGAGAAGAAAATAAAGTGACTGCTTCTGGAGAGTGACCTGCCAAGAACTTATGACGTGACACACAGATATTGACTGCGGATGAACAGAACATGATCTGATAGAGCATCTAGGCGTCATTTTTCTCATTATCCTGAGGCATTTGTCAGGAATCTTTTATTTTTTGGTTTTGTGTGTAGTTTCTTCTTTCATTGATGTCTCAGCTTCTTGAAGCTGTGGATAATAGAACATTTTATTTGACCTTTTTTGCCCTGGAGCACTAACTGCATAAGAGTCTGATCAGTGAGAGGATCATTGTATTGGCGGTGACAATAGGCAGATGGTGTAGAAAGGGGTGGAGTTCTTACACTGGCTTTGGTGGTGGCAGTTTACTGGGTGACTACAACCTGCTTCAATTAATTCACTAGGCTTTTTTACAGCCTGTTAATGCTAACGTATTTATGTTGCTTTTGGTACCTAAAGCCACGCTCAAGTGCCTTCATGTAGACATATTCATACTGCATCATTTGGAGAGCCAGAGATGAAGTTCCTATAATTAAGATTTTTTCTGTTTCTTGACAGGGAAAAGGAAATGGGTGAGATTAGTTCTGTGAAGTTCAAGACAAAACTGAGAGTCACTTGAGTTTTCTTACTTATTAGTTTTGAGCTCAGATGTCACATTCCTGTTGAACAGCCATGCAAGTAGCTAACTTTCCCACATAGCACTAGGATGTGACTAATACCATAGCTTGCAACTCATATGCCTGCTCTTTTTAGTATGCCTTTTTTAACAGTAGGCCTTATTTTTAGAAGTGCTATGTACTTGGCGGGACAACAGTAAGAGATTTGCTCTCCTGGAAAGTATTACAGAGGTTTTGAGATATTTCAAGGCAACTTAATTCATATCTCATCAAAGGTAAGTGCATTATGTGCCCTGTCTAGACAACTAAGAGATCAAAAAATGGAACACTAGTGCAACTCAAACTGTGGTAGTAGTTTCCAAAAAAACCAATATTCCATTCTGTGTAAGTCTGCCATTTTTAAAATACATGTCGTACGTGCATGATACAAACCAGGTTTTATGCCCCTTTTCCTTACTGCTCAGTAGTTTTTGCCATCTGCTACATTAAACGGAGACCAGTCCGACATGAAATGACTTGTAGAAATTAAAACAAAACCTAGAAAGGAGTATGTAAACAAAGAAGTAAGTGTTAACTCTTAAAAGTGACAATTGCTAAGAAAAGTCAGTTTAAAAGTAAACAAGTGATTTTGCTAGAGCACTCCAGCTATGGCTGAAATTATCGCTGCCTCACAGATACAGTTAGAAGAGCTCTGGAACTGTTTGGGAAGGGTCTTTAACTGCTACATATGGAGGTTAACATGAGTTTCACTTCAGTTACGGGCTTTTGAAAAGGAAATTTCCTTATAACTGAAGTTTTTGAGAAACATGTAAAGCGACTTCTTGTTCAGAGAAGCTTTTGAAGCATAGTCATCCCAGTAGTCCTACCATGCTTCACTATCACTAACACAAGTTGCTTTTTTATTCTCAAGCCTGAAGATTAACCATTCTTTAGGAAAGCAAAGAACAGCTTGGCACAATCTGCCAAAGGTAGGAAAAGTGGTGTTTCTTTCAGCAGTAATTGGTTTAGCAGTCTTACAATACAGTTGTCGTGGAACCTTTTCCACAAAGTTTCAAAGTTTTGCTGGGTACTTTTTTCCCTGTTGGTTTTGGAACAGATTCAACCCCTGAATTGATTTTAGGTGTTGCAGGATATTCACTACAGAGTACACTACTGTATAGTAAGAGCCCACAGGATGCTGAATATGTACTTACAGGTACATAGTGTGATCTTCTCCATCCTGGCTTCTGTTTATGGGTCCCATTGTACCCATTAGTAAACAGGGAATCCTGCTTTCACTTCGAATTATTTAGCACTTCTCAAGCAGCATATTTCTTTGCTGCTACATTGACTGGTATAACATCATAATGGATTTCAGAGAGATGTATACCATTGTAAGTGTAGCTAGTTCTGTCTTTAAGCTATCTGCTCAACTTGTGTGCTCTGCTGCATGTCAGAAGCCACCATCCACTCTCCTGCATGTCAGAAACCAGCAACCCCTGTCCTCAGTTTACACAGTTGCTCCTGCAAAAGACAAAATATTCTGAGAAATACCTCATTTTGCAGAGCTCCATTAATTGAACAATCCAATTAATCATTAATCCAACAGCTCAGAACCTATTGCAGCTTATGAAGATGTTTAGGTTTGCGCTTGGTCTGGCAACTGTTCTGTCTCAAGGTAGCCCAATTAGAGCAGGTTTGTGGCTGATTAAATAAATAAAAAGATTAAAAAGAAAAAAAAGATAAACAGTCACACATCTGCATGTGTAAGCATTACTGAGTTCTGCATTGACTATGGATTATAGTTCCTGGGTGAAGGAAGTTGGCGTGGAGTGTGGCACAGAATTTGATGAAGAGCACATGAAAGCAAGCTTTTTCCATGCCAGGAAAGAAAACTGTGAAAGGATTTTTCCCTCAACTGAAAAGCCTCATAAAACTGGAAGTCTGAACTGGTGGGACACAATTCAGTAAGAGGGGAAAAAGAAGTCGTTTGGCAGGCAACTCCTTAGTGCAGGAGAAGGCAGTGACTGGAGAATTACAATTTTGGTGTTAGGTGGTTTTATAGCTAAAGAGGGAGTTATTCCCTGAGCTTAAAAACAATTAGGGCAGGATTTCTCCTTTGTGGAGAGGGACAATTGGAAAAACTGAGTACAGTGAGAGCTGGCTGTTTGCCTGAAAGTAGATGGAACAGGAATGAAACAGTGTAGTTTATTCTAAGTATGGTTTATACAGAGGGATCCATAAAAGAAGCTGACAAAGCTGCAGACAGAAAATTGGCCAGAAAGAGCATGGCTGCTGAAGAGAAGTGGCTCACTGCTAACTTGGAACTAAAAAGCCTCAAACATACTATATAACATCGGGATATTGACCCATCTGATTATGCAGCAACACAAAAGCAAGCAAGAAGAATATGCACTGTGCTGGAATAATGAAGTTTCAAAAGCATTCTGGTAATTTATAGCAGCCTAGACGCAGTGATACCATCTTAAAATAGCTGAAATGACTGCTTCTTCTTTATAAACATATAACCTGGATATTGTGTCATTGACTTGAAAATAATCAGGCCCCTGACTGTATTTGGCTTCTGTTCTATGTTCTGGGTAATCAAACTGTTTGAAAACATCTCAGGTAGTCAAAATGGGTAACTTAGACATTGCTCTTCACACAGAGCAGCCTTGTCTCACACAGGGCAAGAAGCTTCCGTAAGGTTTAATATGGAGAAGATATGAAGACAGTATGGAGGTCAGACAATGTAATCTTTTCCTCTTTCAGTGATTACAGTAATTTAAGAACTTCACTTAAATTTCTTACTGACCTGGTCTTCAGTGCAGCTGAAGCACAAACCCCAGCTGTGGTTTGTCAGCACTTTGGGGAGAAGTGATCTGAGAAAGTAGAAATAGAAAATTAAAAGCTTAGTGGAAACTTTTGATAAAGGTTGCACAAATGATAGTTGATCTGCTCCAGCAAATGAGGTTAATATCTGCCAAGGAGCAGTCAAGTGGTCTCTTCAGAGAATTCAGGGATTTCTGGTATAATTCCTTCTTTTTTAATTTACCAATAGCAAAAAAGATAGCATCAACCTTACGGTGGTACAAACAAGTGACTCAGAACAGTGCTATGATTTATTCTTCTGTTGACTAGATTGTTTGCAGCCTGGAGAAAACATTTTTTAGAGAACAGGGTTAATCACACATTTTAAGAGGTAACCGTTAGATGGGTTCACACCAGCTCTTGCTGTGAACCAGACACATCAGGGATGTGCAAACATGTACACTTACTCTCCATATTAGCCTCACTGCATTACCTGCAAATTCCTGACCAGTTTGTTCGCCGTGTGCAGCATGAATAAAAGATGAACCACATCTACCACGGTGCTTGTGGGACCTCTGAGTGAAGAAACTTTAGTCTGAGTTTGTGATTCAGACAGGATCTCATGTGTCTCTCTCACATGAACATTTTTGTTAGGGCCATGAAAGGATTCCAGGTTTGAAAAGCTAAACATGTGCTCAAAGACGTTGCAAGGCTGAGGCCTGCCCTGGTGTCAGAGCCACGGGACAAAGGCTGATACACTCAGAACTGTGGGCCTTTTTTTTTCCCCTAGGGTGTGTGTGGCTCTTCAGCACTTGTCCATCTTAGTGTTCATACCTGTCTGATGAGCACTCATGCAGCAAACAAGGGGTGAGGAAACACTGAGTTTGTTAGGTGCATCTCAAGGGCTTGCGATGTAGAAATCATGTTCTTCGACAGTCTAGAACGTTGCTAAGTGGACATTAAGTCCATCGACAACAGGGAGATGTCAGAGGAATTGATGCCAGCAGAGAATCTCCTCCTGTATAGTTTGCAATATTCAAATTACATTTAAAAAGAATTTAAAATTTACATGTGTTGGTGTTTAGACATTTGCAGCTGTGATCTCGCAGGTGATGGGCTATGGTGATAGGTACACTAGAGACATACCATCAGCCAAGGAAAGGAAATCAAATGGTGTATGACCTCTGCTGCTTTCCTTAGGTTACTTGCTAAGGTAGTGTTGCAGCTACCATCAAGTACCAGGGACGTTTAATGTTACAAGTCCTGTGGAAAGCAGCACTGCATTTTTCAGCATAGAATTTATTGCTCACAAAAAAATTGCACTGCAAAGATTGCCCAAGAAAAACTTGTCTGCCACTTGCAAAGGGGAGCAGTTAAAAGGAAACATATTTCTCTTCTCCCTTAGGGCTGTTCTTGCTGGCTAAGGGAAGCTAACTGTGCTGCAGTGTTTCTGTAGTTGGCACTAACGTTGCTGGGGAAGGAAAGGGAGGACAGCATACAGCTACCTGGCCTGGGATCTAGAGAGCTATTGCAGAATGGTCTCCCTCGGAGCATAAAGATACTCTTGGCTGCTGCAGCTGCTGTAGCACATCCTCTTTCCTTTGGTCTTGACTCTATCTGAAAAAAACAGCAAGTAATGAATCACAACTATAATGCAATTTGAGTAAATTTAATACAAATGTCTTCAGCCCCCCTCCTCCCCCAAGAGCCTGCAGAGCAAAGTAATTTGTTTTCTTGAGGTTTCTGGTACTAATATTTATACCAGAAGTCAATCTACCCAGCAATCTGAGGCAACAGTATTCAGGTACACCAGGGAGATGGCACTGTTCTATTTCAGAGCTGTGGCTGTATGAAGAACCAAAGCAAGCTTCTTTTCTTGGTTCCTAAACAAGAAATACAATCATTCCAGACCACCTGATATTTCAAGAGGTGTGGATTTCTGTCACACAGTGGCAAATTACTTTCATCTTTTTCCTCAGGAGTGCATCATTGATGAAGACTGTGAAACAGGGAAATACTGCCAGTTCTCCACCTTTGAGTACAAATGTCAGCTCTGCAAAACCCAGCATACAGTAAGTCCTGAATGACATATGATTTTCTGTGGTCTTTAGAAACTCAATATAGAAGTTATTGTTAACATCAACAAGTCAAAATTAGTAGAAAAGAATATGGAAAGCTTTTTGCGTGGGGTTAAAAATGGATGTGTAGAGCGGATTGGGCTGGGTTGTGGTTTTTTTTGGAGGAGGGTGTTCAGGTGTTCCTGCCTGTTAATACAACTGAGTTTTAAGGTTTCTGTTCTCACATGCTTCAAAACCTGCACTCTACTTCTCCTGACTCAAGCTTGACTTGTTAGGTGGCCTAAGTACAGTGTAAACTAACATACTGTAGGTTGCTGGTGAAACAGGCAAAGATGAAATGCTGTGCCAGCTCCTAAGGCTCAGCTGACAGTTGGTCATTTCCAGCTCTTGATTCACAGAGAGTTGCAGCAGTGAGTGCTCTTCGCTTGTACAGTGCTGTAGTGCAGTTGTCACCATAAGTGATCCTCTCACATGGGTCATTTACATTATTTAAACCTCCAAACATCAGGAAGCAGTAAATTCCTGTCTTTTGAGCTAAATGTTCTTGGTAGCAGCTAAGGTTAGGTTACGTCCTGTGAGCCACAGGTACCTGAGAAGTTTAGGCTTTTTCTGTGGTGAAGATCCAGTTTAAGAGCAGTCTGTTGAAAAAGGCCTTTTATCTGACTGTCCCTTTTCATCTAAGTTCTGCTGACAGCTTCTTGTGAAACAAATTCATTCCTCAGAGCATTTACAGACAGTTAAGTCTACAAGCAAGCAAGCCTTGCTGTAAAGTCATGTAATCAATAGGATTATTATAATCTAAAAGCACCAGGCTGTTCCTGAAATGACTGAAATACTTGGTAACTTCAGGGAGCTCTATTGACTTCAGTGGACAGAATGCTTGCTTAAACACAAATCCTGAGTATATGCTGAAATGTCATTAAGAAAGCTTATTCTTCATATTTTAGAAAATGTTAAATGGATGATTTTTCATGTTAACATAGAATAATGAAAAACCAATATTGGGGTGACCTAACACCTACTCTCCCCCCCCCACCCCCCCTTCTTTTTGCAGTCCTCAGAAGATGATGTGTAGGGTAAAGAAAGTAAAAACTGGGTCCTAGCTACATTCCTGCTGTAAAGTGAGCTCAGACTGAAGGGGCTGGGACCAATTCCCTGACCTAGAACCCCCCCAATTGCAAACCATTTTTAATTAGCAGGTCTTACTCGTGCTGGTGTAGTCCCACTCCTTGCTCTGCGTTCAGCACTTCCCGTGGGATCCATTGGACAAGAAACTCTGAGTTTGGATGGCTGCCCAAACAGGGCTTCACACAGACAGAAAACAGCTGTTTAAACGCTGACCTACTGTGAATCCAAGATGTTAATCAAACCACCTAAAAGAGAAACAAAGTGACACCCTGTTTCCATTAGGTTGGGTTATTAGGTGTGTGTAGTTGAAGCAGGGTGACAGTTGTCATACACAGCTGGCTCTAGCTGGAGATTTGCACTTCTGATTCTCAAAGATAATTTTTTTCAGAGATTTGTTTCCAAAGACAGATTGATTCTTGGTTCCAAACGAGGCCGGGTCCTTCTTGTAACTGAAGACGGATTTTAGTAAGGGTTTTTTGCTTTGCTCTTTGAAATCATCCTTCTGAACAAACTGTAAATAACTGACTGCATTTAACAATGAAAACCAAACAAAAAAATTAGTAGTGTTTTCATTGACAACGTTTTATTTGTTAATTTCTGCTTCCCTTGATTGCAAAAGGCTGCCTTAAAATCCGTATTACAATTTAGGATGTCTGGCTGCTGATCCATTTTCATATAAATGCTAAAATAAGAATTCAGGTTTTGTAAGATTGGAAGTACAATAGTATTGGAGGAGTGCTGTTATTCTGCTGTGGAGTTTCCTGTCTTGCAACTAGTTCTGTGTTTGCTTGAAGCTGAGAATCTAAAGTAGTTCGGTTTAAAAAGTGGGAACATGACACATATACATTTAAATCACATACATGCGGTTGTCTTCAGGACCAGATCTAGTTGTATGTTTAGCTCTCTGTTGATAGATGCAATTACTGCTAGAGAGAGAGTTTTGTCCTGTGCTTTTTCCATTTGCAAGCACTGCTCACGAGATGTTGAATGCTGTGGAGAACAGCTTTGCGTTTGGGGTGAGTGCAGAAAATCCATTTCAAAAGGAGAGAACGGCACCATTTGTGAGAACCAGCACGACTGCAACCCTGGAACATGCTGTGCTTTTCAGAAAGGTATAGAGGTTTGCTTTTTATCCTATTAATTTTATCATACAGGAGCTGGAAGTATTTATGTTTAGTTCAAGTGGCTAAATCACTCAGAATTAGCAGGTCATTCTGCCTTGGCCTGTGAAGCACACCTTGGTAATTTCATTATAAAACTTTAATAGAATTAGGAGTGAGAAGTCTGACAGAGGCTCACAGTAGTCAAAGAAAAGCCTATTGCACACTAGAGATGACACCAGCATGAGAAACTCAAAAATCTACCCTTTCTAAAGGAGAGACTCACACATTCAAAAGTAGCAGAGCTCAACGCCAAATTTTCACCCAGTAGAACAAAAGTAAGATAACTAAAAATGTACAAAAGAAATTAATGAGATTACTGAACGTGGCTTCTCCCTTCCCTCAGCAAGCAGAGCATCAGTCACATTGCAGATATATTTCACACTCGTAGTTTCATGACGGCCTTCCAGGGCACCATGCTTTGCAGTACTGACCAGACAGCCAAGATACGTAGAGGAATCATGTTCCAGATTATGTTGGCAGTCCACGTGGGAATGTGAAACTTGATTTACAGAAAGTAGGACAGGAGAAGAAGGTATCAGACCTGAAATTAGTCCCCAAAATCCTGTCTGGTCAGGGCCCAGCTGCTTCTACTGTTTTATACCCACTAGTTCCTTGTAGTTTTTATCATAGTTCATCTTAATTTTGCAGTGTGATAGGATACAATTCCAATCATCCTTCCACACAGGTAGCTATTTCTCTGGATGTTTTTTGTCTGGCTCTGCTAGAGGAGGGTTCCCCCAGCCCTGCATCAGGTTTCTGCCTAAAGCACTTACAGGTTTTGAGCATTACATAATAGACCTTCGATGATAAGTAAGTTTGGTGAGAACAGTTTTATTTTCCCTTCATTAGATTTCTGCCTAAAGCATTTACAGGTTTTGCCAACCTCCATCAGAGATTTCATTGTACTCTGATTCTGAAAGGAGACAGAAAGGGCATTTCTAATAAATGCATGTTACTTCCACCACACAGTGCTTTGTATCTGCTTATGCTGCGGAGATGGGTAAATTAGTAATATGCATCCCATTGGTGGTAGCAGCACTAGGCTGTCTACTGTGAGGGTAGTACTGCTGCTGTAGCCTTGATTTCCTATGGGATCCAAACAAACTGTGTCTTCATTATGATTATTTCAACTGCTTAAGACAATCACAGTGAGTCTGTGTTTGGCTTGAAATGAAATTTAGTGCAAACCTGTAACTCAGTAAGGAACAGTACAACAGATAAGAGTACTGACTAGAGTTGTGAAACACAACTGATAAAACTTTAAGTAGCAACGGCTTTTTATTGTCTATGCTTGCCTGATGTAGCATTGCTTTAGGGCTTTTCAGGTTGGGCCTTTCTCTATCGTTAGAGTACTGCAAAAGTTTGTCCTAAATATTGGAGTGTCTTTACATGGATATTTTTTATATAAAACTGTAGAGAACTTTGGAGCATTCACTGCTTAATCTGTTTTGGCATTAGGAACTGATAAGTCATATCCGTTAAAGTACACGTTTGTGTACACACACACATATATGTATTTTGACCAAGGCTGTTTATAAAACATAAATTCTGAACTCTTCACATATTTTATTCTGCCATACACAAAATATGAGGTGAATAAAGCCAACAGGAGAAAGGGAGCTTTGATAGAAACATCTGGAAGAGCTGAATTCAAGACTGACACTGTAAGCTGCTATCATCAGGAAACACAAAAGGCGTAATATTTTGTTACACAGGTTGAAATTGATACCTGTACAGAAAGTCCCCAGTGCCATCAGACAGCTTTGCTTATTGCAGAAGACTACAATGAATTAAATGCTGAGTAGTAGTTCCTGTAACCTCATTTAGTCTCTTAATGATTGCTCTGTATTTGTACCACTGCAGAGAAATAAGAAAGAGTTCCAAAATACTGATATTTCTCTATTCAGGTTTTAAGCCATCAATGCTATGCATTGTAAACAACTAACTGTAATGTTAGTTTTGTTGGTTTTAGCATAGTCTTGCAGATCTCCAGGGGATGGGGTTGTGCAGTACTACTATATTGACAGTAGTCTCTTCCTGAAGTAGCAAAAGTTGGTCTTGCTCATTAAGCATAGACTTCCACTCTCTTACTCCCACCTAGTGGAAAGAACATTAAGTTAAGGCTCCCTCTTAAGTAAAGGGACTTAAAAAGTGATCAAGTCTGTCTTTTTATATCATATGTATAGACTTAAAGATCAGGTCATCTCAGTTTAGCAGACAGTTAAGCATTTCTTCTAAAATTAATTTATTGTGGCATGCAGAAGTGATAAATGCCCCATCCCTGCCAGTGCTCAAGACCAGGCTGGACAGAGCCTTGGGTGCCAGTCTACTGTGAGGTGTCCCTGCCCATGGCAGGGGATTGGAACTAGATGATCTTAAGGTCCTTTCCAACTCTGACTATTCTATGTTTCTATGCAGATCTGCTGTTTCCCGTGTGCACTCCATTACCTGAAGAAGGTGAGCCCTGCCATGACCCTTCAAACAGACTTCTCAATCTGATCACCTGGGAACTGGAACCCGATGGAGTACTTGAGCAGTGTCCATGTGCAAGTGGCTTGAGCTGCCAGCCTCAGAGGTAAAGAGCAACACTGGGCAAGCAAGCTCCTTGAAAGTTTTGAGGGATCTCTTTCTGTGGTAAATAGATACAGAACTTGCAGATTTTTCCTCATTAGAAAATGTTCTGACAGCTTTTCTCAAGAAGGAGAACAGTTTTGATGGGGACAGAGAAACACATAGATGAAATGGGGCTTGGTTATAACTATCCAGCTGCAGTCACAAAAATTACTTACCTGTTTAGGACTGTCACAAACACAGAAATACTGTGCATATGTGCCCAAGACTCACAATGGTCAGAAACATAAAGTTGCTTTTGGGAGTTTCCATCATGAATTTGAAGATTCAGATTTTTTTTAAAGCAGCAGCCCATCTCTGCTTGAAATGGCCCTTGGCTAAATATTACTAGTGAGTGCTAAACACTGAAACCAGGAGATTCCATCTCAGTGAATACAGGGTTAGCCTGCCTGCAACTGGACGTACTACAGCTCATAGGAAGCAAAACATACAAGAATTCAAAACGCACACACAATAAGCTCCAGGAACATCTTTAGCTCATTCACCCTTTGTTTCCAAGGAAAGAGGGTGCTGCTTTAAGCAGCTATAATGGGGGCCTGGCCCTAGCAGTGGTCCCCTTGCCCTATCACAGGGACCTGCCCACAGCACGGACACACAGTGGATACTGTGATCAAGTTCTGCTCCCCCACCTCCTATCAATAAAACATTCTTCAAACTTTCCTTTTACCAAACTTCCTACAGCAATGTGGGATATTTGTTTGCAGGCAACTAAAGGCACTTTTCAAAACAAAGGCAGCAGCAAATTTAACTATTACAGTATCCTGTTCAGAACCAAATATGTAATGCTCAACTCTACAGCTTGATAGCAAGCTGTATTTTTTCTGCATTCCTTTAAAGCTGGAGTGTCGTGTTTCTTAACTTGTTATTGTGAACAGAAAGGCCTAGTCACCATGAGCACTTGTAGGTAGAAGAGCCAGGCTGCACTGAGGGCCACTGCCATCTTGTGTCCCAGCATCAAACATCTGTGGTTATTAGGACCTTTGTTCTAGCTCTGCGAGTAGAAATCCCATCCTTAACTCTCCAGCTGTCATGCATGAAACAATCAGGTCAAGTCAGCTATGGTAGACCTGACGGTATTGCACATTCAACATGCTTTCATGTGGGGTGGGAATGAAGAATTTTATTGAGGAGTTAGCAAAAGAACATTAAAAGATGTATTACGTGACCAGATGTCTCTTTCCAACAGCCACAGTGCTACATCTGTGTGTGAACACTCTGCCAATGAAACCAGAGATAATGAAAAAGAAGAGCCCTTAATCATGGATGAGATGCCATTCCTCAGCTTGATACCCAGAGAGAGTCTTTCTGATTATGAAGAAAGCAGCATCATTCAGGAAGTGCGTAAAGAATTAGAAAGTCTGGAGGACGAAGCAGGTTTGAAGCCTGAGCCTGACTCAGCTCATGACCTGTTCCTGGGAGATGAAATTTGAAAGTCCAAACACCAGACAGTTAGGTAGTTATTTCTAGAGATTTTTGTCTAGTGTCTTGCTTATATAAACCCTAAACACATACTACTGGATAGGAGTGTAATAAACAATGTCTTCAGCGAGCACCCTTTTCTGTGCACCAAACCTGCATGTTCAAATGCTTGTTGAATTCACTCAATCCTTGGACCAAACCTGCTGCCAAATACAAATAAGAACTATATCAGTGTTTCTTTCTGGGTTAGTACTTCCCCTTACACTTATCAGTACTCGTATTCATTAAAAAACACACTTAAGCATAAACAGTCTTAAGACATTAGTGACTGTAGAAGTGATCTTTAAGTATGTATGTTTAGAATGTTGATTTGTTGGGTTTTTTTGTTTCCCCATGGTAAGAACTATCTACTTTGGAGATTGATTTTAAACAAGTTTTTGTGAGTTTATTTTTTCCTTAGAAAATACAATCAGTGAAGCTGCAAAATGCAGATTCTCCGTGTCATGTCCCCCCCACTATACACACATTGTATGGGCAGAAAAAAGAAAGGACGCTTACCCTTTTAGATGAATATAGCCAGAGCTGCTGTTCAGCTGCATACAGTGGATGGCATCTGTCCTGCAGCAGCCTGCAGTGTAACTTCAGAACTGGTGTTCCACAGCTAGAGCATCCCTTGGGTTTTATACTCTCACATAGAATGGTTGTTGGCCTTCCCACTACCTAAGGGGCATACTAACAAAAAAATAAGCCTACAACATTTTCCATATAAATAAGTAATAGTGTGTACATTCTTATATTCATATAATGTTTGGTTTCTATGTAGGAACTGACAATGCGACTGTTCAGGGCTCTCTCAAGGGCAAAATATACTATCTAAACTTAAATTTACAGAACCAACAGATTCTCTGTTGTACACTGAATATGTGGAGTGTCAATACACAGGAGAATGGCACAGCTGCAGTTACCAGTCTATGCCTAAGCTAGATCTGAATACAGTGCCACACATGGTACCATTCTGCTTTACATGATCACCTTCACGTACACTGATTAAAAGATCTGCCGATTCCATCATCACCTACCCTTTCCGAGTGTGGATATAAATTCATTTACTGCAGTTCAGCAGTAAGATATCTTAACTAGCTTCTTGCTTTTAGAGACTTGTGCTTCTCCTCCTTAATTCTATTACACCCAGAGAAAATTATTTGAAAAATGGTTTGTGCTTTGAATACACTTCATAAGCATAGATCTGTTACAACATATGATTATCATTACCATCCCAAGAGGTTATTGATTTAAGAAATGAATACTAAGCTAAGAGTAAAATTAGCCCACCAAACTCCACAACTCCCAGCTTTCTCAACGAACAGTTGCTACAAAAGCTGTGCAGTTAGTAGTGTTTTTTGGGGTACAGATGCCACCATCTGCTATTGCACATGGTAAAAGATACACAAGGCTCCAGCCAAGTAACTCTTTGTGGATCTTCCCACATTAATCTCTACCACTTATGTCCAATTTGGAACAGTAAAGCAGTTACAAGGCTGTGCTACTTGTAGCTTGCAGCTACTAGCCTGCGAGTCTTTCATCACTTCTGATCTATGAAAGCTTTCCATCAATTCCCTGGGTACCACACTCAATAACCATTATCATTATGAACAGAAAAGGTATTTCATCAGAACAGGCTGACTTCTGGTTTAAGGGTTCATTTCTACAATCATACCACCAATTCTCACACCAGCACATGCACATATACACACGCTCTCAGAGTTCACTGAATCTACCTTTCCTTTCTATCCCCATAAGACTATTGTGCTTAGAGACAGCCCACCTATAGAAAGAGAATGAATTGTCTTTGCAATTCTCCTGTTAAAACCACTTAATGAATATAGTAACTGCCTGTAAATACTGCCCTATGAAACGATAGCACCATTCTCCCTTCAAGATTCTTGACCCCTCAATCCTTGGAAGATAAAGTGTTAGCACCCATCAGAAGTTCAGTGAGATTTCAGCTGAATTAAGTGTATTAAGAGACATGAAACTTTTTGTTTCTTTAAAATGCCCATGGTCAAACTCAAAAATGTTAAAAAAAATCAGAATGCCTCCCAGAACCCCTCAGAATATATTCCAATACACTGGAAGTGTACCACCAGACAAGAAATCCTTACAAAGATGCCCCCCTTCCCCCTTGTCCTCTATCCAGATTTCTGCCAAGACTGACAGATTTAAAATTAACTTCTTTGAAGATGTTCTCAGTGGGTTTCCCAAACTGGGCTGGAGATTAAGCAAGCTTTTGGAATTCTTCTCTTACCCCTACTTTACCCCTACTTCATTCCACCTCTAGATTTTTGGCTCTCCAAACATGTGGAGAAATTGCATGACCCATTGGTAATTCAACTTTTCCTCTTCTAAAACCTCCAAGGATCTTTCAGCAGTCTGCATACGCATCTAAACAGCAATTTAATGCAGTGCTTTACCTACTGGATGGTACTCTATGCTTCTTTTGCTCCTGCTTCCACCCATCCATGTTAGACAAGAGATGGCACAGGTTTAAAAAAAGAGGAAGAATGAAGAAAATCTTCTGTGCAGTGCCTGGTTCTCAAGCTGCCAGACTCCTCAGGGGTCATGGGGCTGGTCTGGGTCAGTATGGATGGAAGCACTGAACTTTGTTAGTGAAATTCCTTACTCCTCTGGAGCAGAACTTAGCTGCCAATCAAATCTGGAGTTTAGAAATTTCACTTCTAAGAAAGTGAATTCAATTCAAGTGAGAAATTTAATTCTGGAAAAGGAAACTTACAGTTGAAGCAACACTTGGTGTGAATTGAAATAAAGAGGAGCAGCAGACGGGCTGCAAACCACTCACTGAGTACACACATTATGGGTGTGTGCACATACACACACAGATACAGTCTTGCAATTCTGACATTGCCTTGGGAAAGTTTGGGTTTCCATGAAATTATTCCGTAATTTTCCAAATAAAGCTCACAGCATTTAATGATTAAAATAACACAACAGAATGAACAAATGTTTTATTGGCATGTTCATTGTTGTAAACAGCATGTGGCATGAAAAACTTTACCAAAATCTTTTGATTGTTATAAATTAGGTGGTTTTCCAAAAACTACAGAGAATTGTTCTCTATTGATCTTTATGGACCAAAGCAAAAAATTGCTGTTCCTAGGCTTTGCAATGAAATCATGTTGACTGCATCAGTCTTTGCACCACAACCTTAACTACCAAGTTTGTATGTTGAGGTGTTAGAGGTTGCCCCAATATTTGACTACGCAGCACTACAGAATCAACTGGGGAAAAGAAAACTACTTTCAGTGGGTGGAGAAGATGCAAACTTGTAATAGTCTCAAAACCAAAACGTACAAAAAGGAGCTGAACAAAACAAAAACTTCATTAACAAGGGGAAATACAACCCTGAAGTACCCATCATCATCAAACATAAAATGAACACAATTTTAAATAGGCAACTATACTTCCAAATGTACACAATGAACGTTGATATGTGAAAAGAAACACCATGGTAAATAGCTGAACTGCAGGTCTGGTAAATGGATAGGGCAAATGGTATTTACACATTGAATGCATTATAGCAGATCTGCTCACCAGCCTCTGCAACCTATTAAAATGCAGTTTACCTTATGACAGCACTTCTGACCCAAGGTCTGCTGCCAGCTTCCTGCCCACACCCCTCTGCCTGCCTCTTCGTGGAAGAACATTCTGAAACCTCACCCATGCAGCACTTCCATTTCACCTTCGACTGTGTGCTGCTGCTTCCCCAGAACCGATGTGTTAACATTTACTGCAGACTCTCTGATGAGGTAATGTGTGTATCAGTGAAACAAACAGAAAAAAGGATTCTTTCATGGCCTTTGTGCAGCTTTTATTAAGCTGAGTATCCTGTCTGAGGCTAGTTCAACTAGCTACTATGTGCACACCGTCCTCAAGAACTTCCACTCGTTTCCCTCCCCGCCCACTTTTGAGTTCTAATCTTTTATTTGCACATCCCTTTTAGCTTTACAGTACATTTGACTATAGTGCACAACATGATTCCAAGTCAAGCAGCGACCCAACAGGGCACTGCGCTTCTGACTGGTAGCACAGCCCAGTCAGTGCTGGTGTCAGCGCTTTACACCTAATGAATGTCCTGCCATTAACGGCACTACACAGTAGTAGTGAACCTTTTGATTTAAAAAAAAAAAATTTCCCAGGGAAAATGCTATAGCGAGTATCAGTCTTGAGTCAAGTCTTTATTTGGTGCTCCATCCAGATAAATTTTTAGTGCTTTTTCCTTACGAGGAGAGTAGGTTACACGGTGTCCAGTTTTCTGGAGTCTGCTGCTTTCCTTTTTCATCAGCTCATTTCTCTGCTCATCTGTTAATTCCATTAATTCTTCAGTTTTATCCCTAAAACATAAATATGTAAAAATTCAGATTAATACCATAACCACAATTAAATTTCTGTAATTGTTTCATTTGGAGCAACTTTGTAAAAACCACAACTATACATAAAATACTCCTTATGGATTATTTTCTTCTCCAGAAACTAATGATCTGGCTAAACCTGCTTTTCTAACAGAGACATTCTGTATTCTGATAGCAGTCCCAGGGGAAGCAGCAAGATTCAAGCTTACATTCTTCAATCTACCCGGTAACTCTTGTTCTTGACAGACAATGATGACTCTGCTCTTTATTTGGTCACAGCAGCAACAGCTGGAAGCAGCATGTCAGCCAGCCCCTAAGAGAAACTACCTACTGCTTTCCCTGGTAGTTTCATTTTCTTCCAGGCCAGCACACTATCAGCCAGCCGTTTCCCTCAAGCTCACTGTAATGTAAAATACTGTAGCAGCAACATGTTCATGAGGTTGCCCCACTCACCAAGTCTGGCAGAAGGGACAATACTCAAGCTCTTAGTTCTCAAACACCGCCTTTGGGCTACTGCCACCAGCTGATGAACAGTTCTCATGTTAACATTTCTATTGCAGCATCCTTTTTCCCAAAGAAGCCTTACTAATTTGTCAAAAGAAATCAACTCAGAAAATAAAATCCTTGCTCTCTAAGACCCTCACAGACTCCACAAGAGGATGGGTCTACCTGAAGAGATTAAATCCAGATAAACAGTCAAATACTGCAACCGATTTTGCATTTAGCATTATTTTCAGTGGTTTGGGAAGGAGGATTGAGTAAAAGGATGCAGTGTTTGTTTTCTTAAACAATAAACATAATATTCAGGGGTTCAGGAAGCTGAGGAGCACAAACATTTCAGCTCAATGTTTTAAACCTTTCCTTTAAGACAATAGAAAAGTACTTCTATGCTTCTGCTGATTACCTCACCCCTCAAATCTTATACACAGATGACATGCATTGTTATACATACATTGTAACAAAATACATACCTATAAAATATTACTGCACCATCATCACAAATGTACAGAGGCCAGACATTCAATGTAGATACTTTAGGATTCCAGTCCAAGTCCTGGTGAATCTCTAGTATGGAGATGTCACATGGAAATGTTCCTCTACCCTGAGGAGCAGCAATTACTCAGTGAATAAGACTCATAATCACACATCTATGCAACTAGAGGGTAATAATAGGCAAAATCTTACATACCTTTGCAAATTCTATGTTTTCTAAGGGTATTCCACTTATTTCACTCAGCTGTAAAGAAAAATGGCATATTTGATAGTACTCCACAATGGTATTCAGTGTCTACATAAAGTCAATAGACCTGCCAAATCAATTCAATTCAAGTATTTAAAAACCCTCTAAAGAGCCAAACCATTAGTACAAAGTTCCAGCCACAAGGTACAAATTTTTCACATTTCTGAAAGTTATTATAGCGTCACATGTGGCATTTGCATCAAACTTCTCAACAGTGAAGAGGTGACAGAAAAAGGTTAACAGAAACAATTAATTATTAACAGCCAGGTTCCAAGATACAAAGAGACCAGCTGCCCCATGTTAAAGCTTCAGATCTGTCGTGGTGTAAGCCATAAATCAGGCTCGCAGTTTGTTCACACACTTCCCCCTTTTTCTTCCCTCTGCTCCTGGAAGGATGGAAAGGAGAATCAAAAGAATGCAGCTCCCACAGGTTGAGATAAGAACAGTTTAGTAACTAAGGTATAACACAAACCACT
>JANRGW010032167.1:41386-52246 GCA_024733675.1 Psilopsiagon aymara | reverse complement strand
GGCCACAAGTCAAAAACACAGTGCTGCACCAACTACTAAGGAGGAGAAAAATGACTGCTACTGCTGAACCCATGACAACGTCCATCACAGTTCACCCTCAGCAGCTTCACTACATGAAAAGAAAGCTGTTACCCAGTCAGCCTACGAGCAGGCAAAGCCAGAAAACTCACACAACTAAAACCCATCTCCATACACCAGCACTTCCTACTGCCACAACCCAACTCCCCACCAAGCACTCATGGCTGCTTTTCTGCCCTGCAGCTGCTGCCCCTCTTGTGCACCTCCCCAGTGCATCCCTGGCCCTGGCCTCAGTGGAGCCCTCCCTCCACTGAGCATCTCATGGTGCACATAAGCTCATGGCTGCACCAGCCTTGACTCAAGTAGGGGCTGCAGTCTAGTCTCCATGACAATGCAGGCACTGACTTTGATTTATGCTTATCTCTGGCTGCTTATTTTCCCCAAACTTGAAGAGATTTCCTCTCTGAGAGTCTTGCCTCTTTCAAATCCACTGTTAAAACAGATGTGTTCAAATTAAGCTGATGGTAAGAACAGACTAACAGCCAGTGCCATTTTCTAACTAATTTCCTTTGGAACCTAGGAGAAATAAACACTATTGACAAAAGCCAGACACTCTGAAATGTATGAGCCCTACACTCTACTAATAAAACTTGCCTGAAAGAGAAGAGATGGCTGAAAAGATCTCTTACTACAGATGTGTCAAAATCAAGTTTCTCCTATTACTGGTGGCAATAGAAAAGATTAAGACCTCTCACAGAGAATGCTGCTACAATTGCTCCTTGTACAGCAAGTCTTATGACAGGAAAACAGGAGCAGCCAGCTCTTTCAGATACAAGCAAAGAGAAGAAATCATGAAGACTGCATGGAAGAACCTGTAGTCACAACTTAATTTCTACTTGAAAAATACGAGAAACCAGACCATAGCTTAATCTGTGTATGTACACAACCCCAAGGCTCTTGCGTTCTACAGAAGTCGAACAAAGTTCCTCTTTCCAGCCTACCAGCTAAGCCCTAACTTACAGAAGCTGACTGGTTTATTAAAGTAAGGCTTTGGCAGACTTCACTGCTAGTAGGATCTTTGCTGGCTACAACATCCAAGGTGGCCTTTTATGCCTCAGTATTGCCACATACAAATAATATTTCTCTAGTAACCATTTCTTAAAGAGTGAAACCCTGTGACATACTGGATTAGCAAAACATTCAATACAAGACACACTTTACTGCTCGTTTCTGCAAGGATGGCACATATATGCTTACCTGTTAGAAGCTTCTGACCTTAAGAAAAGCAACAAAATATACCAAAGGCATATTTCTTTTCAACCAAAATGTACTTCAATCTACTTGGCAGTTAACACTGTCCCTGAGCAAGAGCTCTCAAATTCAAATATGAAGAGGCTGAAAGGTTTGGTATTTTCGCATACCAAAATACTGTCTTGAAAAAACAGTGACAATGGTTTAGCGTTTCTTTCACATGTATTTTTCCAGGATAAGGGAGACAAATAATATTATGCTGCCTAAACGTCAAGATATCACTTTTTTTTTTCTTTTGTATATATTCAACTGAATGCTTTGACCCGAAACCATTATGTGAAATTAGGAAGTACAGTTGATAATAAATACAGCTTTGGCAATAGGATGGGACAGGTTCTCAGCTCCTGCAAAAAAAATAATCACCATGCAACATGACTTTTGTAGCTACGACATCTCTGTGCTTCCCAACAGAGGACATCAATAAGGCTTTTAGATACCACAAGGAACATGTTAAACATTTTACCTTCTCTTTTAATTCTTCAACACTGCTGCTTTCCAGTACTACTTCCTGGAAAGAATCTAGTTTCATCTCTGATGGCCTCCATCGTCTCGATAAAACAGCAAGTTGTGACATGGATTTCATCTTTTCTACTCCTAGGGAAGAAAGATGATTTCATATTACCATCACAAAATCTATTATTTAAAATTAGGGGTTTTCCCACAGCATAAGCATACTCAAATATGGAATACTGTACTACATACACATACTAACCAACCCAGTAAGTGTGCTGGAAGTAGTCCACTAAAACAAAAACCCCCCAAAAAAGGGGGGGAAGGATGACAGAAGACGGGGGATGCCACAGACTTAGTTGAAGGGGCTTGCATTCAGTCTGACTTTTTGCTACCAACTCCTTTCAAGGAATTTTTCATAGGCAGTATCTCTTAGAAGCCATGCCATTTATTCTTCTTTAGGGTGTGTTTTTTCCAGTCAAACCCAGCTTGGTTATGCACACAGTATCTATCCACCTAATCAGACGCTTACACCTCCAGATCATAAGAACTTCCTCATCAACCTGGTATTTATTCATGCGCTTCACTTCCTTTACCAAAATAAGCTTTCCATGTTTGACTTCCAGGTTTTACACACTAGTTATCAAACCCTGCTTTACACCTACTATGTTGAAAAGTTTTAGTATATACTGCCTCCAGTCTTTTTATACTAGTTCCAGTAATAGAGCTTTCTCAGGTTGACGGGGTAATACTGTTAAAAGTTACAATGAGATAGGCAGAAGTGATACCAAAGGGCTGATTTTATTTTTAATAGTTCTATAATCTTGTCACTTAGCATGCAGAACTTGTGGCTTTGGCATTTATGTCTACCATTAGATATTTTTTCTGCATGAAGCCCCAGCACTGGTAATGCTTCTCCCTAAACACCCTCTACAGTCTTGCCTATGACTATATTTGTGCCACCTTTCAACTCAAACCTTATTAGCTGAAATTAAGATCGAGCCACCTAATGCTTCTGGGCATTCCAAGTCTCCAGCAGTTATATAAATTCTCTTCAGAGACAGGAAATAACTGATTTAAATATGTCTACAACAGTGTGATGCAAAGCTATGATAAGAATCTTAAATATCAATTATTGTAGGTTGCATTATTTGCCTCCTTAACGTATTCAGTGTTTGGCTGAAGAACAAAATGAAGTCAGTGGTGGTGGTGGAAGGCCTCACAAATCCTGACTTAAAGAAGTGGCCTTTACACTCTCCCAGTAACCTCTGTGGCAGCTGTGGGTATGTACAACTTAATTTTCATAGAATCTAGTGTGATCTAGATGCATCTTCTACAACTGGGTTTAAGCAGCAGATGAGGGGCAGAGCTAGACAGTTATACAGAATATTCCAGAATACCTGGAAGCCCTGGTGTGCCTGTCAACTAAGTGGGCTGTATGGGTTAAGAAGTAGCACCTCCAAGCCTGCTCACTACAGAAACAATGCAGCAACTAATCTAAAACTGACACAAAATTATTTAGGACTGGAGTTTTAACTGAAGTCTGAGCTGATACATATGTCCACTGGAATCTGCAGGCCTCCTGCCATTTTGGTACTTGCACCGGCACAATTTCGTTAAAAATTCAGAATACCAGGATTGAACACAGCTGCCAAAAAACTGGATTAAGAGTTAAATGGGACTTCTTCAGGTAGGTATGCTTTTGAAGAAAGTTTCTGAGTGAATGGAATTCACATTCATCTATTAATTCTTAATCTATTAATCTAGAGAAAAAACAGTGTGACCTACCTTTTTTCCTTTAAATTATGTTTTTGCATTCAATTTTTTTAAGCGTGTATGCAAGGAATAGCTTAAGAAATGCCATATTTTAATGGTATTTAGGTAGAATTTAACAGTCTGTTCCTAACTACCGATATCAAAGTCGTTTTCATGAACAAGGACTATTCAAAAATTTGGCATTTCATGACAGAAGATGGGTGGGTTTTCACTCATGCCTGAAGACTACTATGTCACTGGAGAGCTGTGCTGACTTTAAAAACAAATCACGTTAGGTACCATGTATATATACACACATACATATTTTAGCTAACTACAAATTACCAATACTAGTCCAAAAATTAATGCAAATAAAAGCACAGTATAGGCATTCCTGCAGGTTTTACGTACAGTGAAAACATACACATACAAAAAACTGCCTACACTACTACTGTAGGTCCAAAGGCTTGCAATAAACTTACAACTGGTACTGCTATTACTGCTTCAACAGATCACAGCCTCATGAAATTTGTACTTCTGCAATCCCCCACCCAGCTTCACGCAAGGCTTGTATTATTATTTTTGCGTCTATTTTTTTCCTAATAAAATGCTATTAAAATGGCAGTAAGTCTTTAAAAAAAAAAAAAAGGAAAAAAGGTGAAGTACATTTTCCAATATCCTCTATTCTTTCTCTTGAAACTATATCATTACCATCAAGCATTTCTAAGAAGACTTCCCAATTGCTTGAAATATTGATATCTTCTTCATAGATATGATAATCCAGAAAGACAGTGCCTGGGTTCTTCCAGGTTTTCTTTCGTAGGCGAAACCTACAAATACATTATGAAGAAAAAAGCTGAGTTTTTATCTGCTTATCAACATCACTGCCAGAGATTCAAAATTGAGTATTTTCTGACAAAACTGAAATGCAACTCATTTATAAGGTTTAATTAGGTTTATCAGGAATGAGTTTTACCATTCTGAAATAGTCCTGACAGAAGGGAATCAACTACTTGCTCTTACTGCTGAATTTTTCACAAACAGAAGGGAAACAAGCCTGTGTTGTACTTGTTCAGTGCAAGAAATGTGTACGGATTTAGATAAAGAATATTCTATTTAATATAATAAAACAGAATATTCCCAAATATTTCTGACAATTTTGCTGCTCCTCTTTATTTTTTTTGGAGGGTTAAAAAAGGACGAGGCAAAGGCTTAGGAGAGTATTGATGTCAGATTTATGTATTTAGGTTTACTGCATCAATCCAGTCACAACACAAAAAGCATGAGCTTTGACTTAGATACAAATATAAGTATAAACAACTAAAGATTAAATGGATACAAACACTGACGTGTATGGTGCATCCACATAAAAGTTTGTGATGTGCCCCATAATCACAGGACACAGAGAATTATAACCCAACCACAGCAGTCAGAAATCCTTTGGCCCAGTCATGGTGAGGAAAGGACCAAGGTGAAAAACTTGGTCCAGACCTAGGTTTCTACTACTTTCATCAAGAGGGAAGGACCAACACTTGCCTTCCAATGTGTCAAAGACCACAGTAACTTATTTCTGCCCCTTTCATATCTATGTTTCTCCACAAGAGGTGGAAGGGGGAAACACAAAACAACCCCAGACCAAAACCACCCCACATTTTAAAGTAATATTTAATCAAGTAACTTCAATGGATTGCAGTCTCTTCACCTGTCAATTGTCAAGTCTAGGCCACACTGTTCTCGAAGCTGAGGAAGCAGCTCCTCTTTTGACTGTCGGACAGTCATTCCTTTAGCAAAAACGGCATCTAGAAGAAACTTGCAAGGCTATGAACAGAAAGTGATTAAGAACAAGTTTTAGAACAGAAAAAAGTAGATCTGCTTTCTGTTCACATTTTCTGACCAGTTCATCCATCTAGCAAAGCAACCATTAGACTGCTTTTCATAAACAAGGTAAGCAAGAATTGATTAAAATTAGGTTTAACTGATTCTTGCAGCACCAGCCTTTGACAGGTCATTCAAACACTGTGAATGTATGCCACTGCAGAAATAGTGCCTTGTGTCTGTATTACTAATTGTTACTATTGTATTAACATTCTAAATAATGTGAAATGAGCTTTTAAATTAAAGAAGCCATACAATAATACAAATAATACAAATGCCACTTTTCTGGCTTTCATTGGAACTCCATGACCCCACAAGCTAAATTTATCTCATTCCCTGCTATATCTGTCCAGCTTCAGTCTCTTACACTTATCCATCCCTGTCAGCGTTCAAGGCCAGGATGGGTGGATTTTGAGCAACCTGGTCTAGTGGAAGGTATTCCTGCCTGCAGCAGGCGGCTGGAACTGCGTGATCTGTGTGGTCCCTTCCAACCCAAACCATTCCCAGCTGATCACTCTGAAAAGCACTCTTTGCAGTGCATGAAATGTGACAAATTATATCAGTACAGTATTACTGAAAACTGCAACCATGAGCAAAACCAGCTTCCTATTTGGAAAGAATACTACATGATTTCTATACACTTAAAGGAAAACAAAGAAACAATTATTTTCATCTGCACTCCATCTACACTGCAGAGAGAGAGACACTTATGAGATACACTGTAGATCACACTCCAATTTTATGCTTGGAACAGCATAAACAGAAATAATCTCAAGTTGCCTTTTTCAAATCCAGAAAATCTTGCAGGAAAATGCAGACAAAAGAAGGACTTTCTTCCCCCCAAGATTTCAGAGAAAAACTCTGGCCAATATTTAATGACTCAATCTTGAAATATTCAAGACCTTACCTCTGACTCATTTACCAGAAGCTGATAGACTTTGACTCTGTATTCACCCTTCTTAAGGGCTCTTCCCAGTCTAATAGTTATCTGGAAGGCAAAATGAGTATCTGTCACAACTGATATAAAAATCAGAGGTGTATCTTGTAACACATTACCAAAACCAATGTAATAATTTCATATGGGAAGTTAAGAAAAAGTTGTAAATAAGGTTCTTAAGTTTGCCTATACAGCAGCAATATATTTTTATGGATTCAAAATAACTTCTGAACAACCTTATTATCATCAGAAAATGATGAAAGTGTCTCATTCAGCCGAACACTCTCAAACTCTTGATTGCTGGCGTAGACTCTAAAGACTTTGAAGTGAGAAGACGGAACTCCAACAAAGGGCTCCAAATGTTGCTTGAAAGCAGACAGGGTAATTCTTTTATCAACATGTACCATCAGCCCTAAGCAAAAAAAACAGATAAAAATGGCATGAAACACATTGCCAAAAAAAGCTCTCTAGTTCCCTTATTTTCAAACATTCACAGTTATCACTTGCAGCAAAACAATACTGAAAAATCAATATTATAGTTAATGGCCACATTTCCATTTTATCTGATGCTATTATCAGAACATTTAAGAGCTCTGCTGTATTTTAAGTGCTTATGGGAAATGCTCAGGGAAAACACAGCAGCTCCAAACTGCACTATTTTGTTCTCAGTGAAATAACAGAGCAAAGTAGTATCTTATCCATTCAGTAAGACAACTACTGGAGAGGATCAGAGGTACCATTTGCAGAAAATACCACTACAGGTCTCCCCTGCCTCAAGGGAGAGACAGAAGTGCTTCTGAGGTGGGGCTGGCCAGGCACATGCCACCCAAACCTTTTCTTCCCTCCTGGCTTTCAGGATTAAAAAGTTCGGTTAACTCTGTGTTCTGGAAGGCCAGAGGATATCACAAGGCAAGCTGGAGTCCACATTAAGGGATGTTTTCATGGAATAATTTTGTAATTAAGGAAAAGCCATTATAGTAATGTGAAATTCTGGAAAGTGAAGTTAATATTTTATCTTTAGAAACTGTGCTTAATATATGAATTTCAGACTATACTACCAACTACATCACAATTATACTCTAATGAGTCACTAGAATAAAAAAAAATTCTATTTGGAATATTTCACTGAATAAATTATTTGAATTATAAATCTGACCACGCTGTCACACTAAAAACACATAAAAGCTTTCCCCTCAAGCTAATCACTTATACACCTGTCATTAAATTTTTTAACATGAAATATTAATTAAATAGTAATAAAATCTGGATTATTTTAAGGCACTTAAAGGAATACACACATTTTTGCCCTTGTCCCGAACCTTCATCTGCAGTGTAGGGCTCTGACTTAAAGTACATATATTGTGCTTCTCCTCTGCTCTTGCCACTTTCATCGTATTCACTGTCTGTTCCAGAATCTTCTTCTGCTGTGTCCCAGGTTTCTTTCTTCCCCTGATTAGCTTTTGATCGCCTACTACTTGTGATACTATGAGAATCAAGTCCATTAGCCAAGGGAAGTGGGGCATTGTCCACATTGCATAAAGTATCACTGCTATGACTGGAGCTGAGAATATCACTGTCCACTGAACTTGTACTCCTGTCATTATTTACATCTGAATCTGACCGTTCCTCAGACTGGATATTTTCTGGATCAGAAATCTGAATTTGGTTTTCAAGTTCTCTGTTTTCTGCTGATGCTGAAGAGTCTATTTCATTTAAAGGCGATTCAATATTTTCAAAATCACTGGCTTCTGTGCTTTTGCTGCTGTCTCCATTATCCCCCTCCTGCTGCTGCTGCTGCAGAGACAAGCTTTTAAGCTTCTCGGTGCTTTCTTCCAGAATTGCCTCTACAGATTTCATATTACCTACAGGTCCTTTTACTCTTTCACAGGCTTCATCCAAGTTGCCTGAATCTCCACTAGGCTTCTGATAAACTGCTCGTCTAAATTGAGATCCAGGTGATTGCTCTGGTAATGAAACATACAGTCTGATTGTATTTGCATGCCGATCCAAAAGTTTCCATAAATGAGAATCTGTATATGCCACATGATGATCTAACGACTCTGAGCTTTCAACAAATACCTGGACAGAAGATAACGATGTTTTATTATGCAGTGTTATTTAAAATAAAAAGCAACAGTAACAAACAGATCGGATTGAGCACACATTGAAATTACGTCTCTAGGTAACACCACCTTTTAGAAAAGAAAAGCCAATAAAACAACCAACCAAACAAAAAAAACCCATATTTAGAATCAGACAGATGAGTCTGCAGGTGAATAACGATTTCACTTTTCATAATCATGTTAAGATTGGAGTAAACTGTAAACAGACTGAGAAGCTGCAGTAAACACTGAAGTTCAGAAGTGCAGCTATATATCACTTCATGGGCACCCTTCACCTGTACACTAACTCTAGTTAAGGCAGTAATAAGCTCCAGAACTACAGCTGGCAGTTTATCTTCTAGTATAGCATCACAAAATCTTTAAACGTATTCATGGGTTAAGCAACAGCACAAATTAGAACACAAGGGAACGATTTTCTTTCTTCCTTTTGTCAATGGCCACTGTGTTGCAGTGACAAGATGAATGCAAGAGGGCTTACTGTAACTGAGTAACAAGCCAATGACATTGTTTCACTCAGCTATAATCCACCACAGCTTTTGCTAATCCTTCCTAACTAAAGAACACACTATCCTTGATGAAATTTCAGACACCAAGGATGTGCAAAACGTGCCAAAAGGTGTGCTATTACTACTGCAGCTAAAAGGCCAATGCTTCAGATGAAGTAAGTAATAAGTTACTCTTGTTATATGATGCATTACACAACTATTATTGGAAACCTTTATTAGGAAACTTTTTGGAAAAACAATATAAATTTGGCTGGGGGAATCTGCATAGTAAAAACCACTGAATTTAAGACAAAAACCCACCAGGATGTCCCTTAGTTCTGACATACTTAAGAACTTTATTACTGAGAACAGGCACAGCTGTTCAGAAGGTTTAAAAAATAAATTAGGCAGGTTTCATAGTAGTAAGCCAACCTTTGTTCCCTAATAAGGGCTGACTTTCAAAAGTAATCATAAGGTTGTTAACCTCAACATCATTTGAACCAGATGTCTGATGCTGAATTTCCTTGTTATGTACACCTGGTTTCACATATAGCCTATAGTATTCATCAGCACCATAATAATTGCTAGTTAAAAAAAAAATCCAGAGTGAAATATGACAGCTACCCACTGCAAATTCAACACAGCGATCCAGACCTTTTACAACACAACAGTAAAGTATACAAATACGTGAAATAAACAAATAAAAAACCACAGCATATACCTTGTTGCTTCTAAAAAAGCCTTCAGCTTTCAGTGTTTTGCTGGAAACGTTCAGCAGACGCAAATCATTGTAGCAGCGCTCTAACACTACCCTCATAGTTTCAGCAGGCAGGTGCGTAGCCTAAAGTAAGACATTGACAGTAAGGTAATATGCACATCACTTGTAACTTGAAGTACTAGAGCAAGTATTTCATTTTTTAGGATTATTCACAGGGAAATGAAAAGGTTTCCTTATTGACTTATAAATTGCAGAAGACTACGTGGGGGAAAACCTCTCAAACCTGTTCAAACCCAGTTCCTTTCCTCCATTATTTGATAAATGGCAAATACTAGTTTTTTCAAAAGGTCAGTAGACCAAAATGGCTTGGCTTTGCAGAGATCTGACAAACTGCTAGTGACCAGCAATCAGTCTTATTCAGGGTACATAAAAACTGAAAATAAAAAAAATCTTCTTGAGCATCACATTTTGCTCATGCTCCACTTAATTAGACTGAATTTGAATTATGGCAATCATGTTTCATAACGTATATTAGGAAGTTACACCTACCACTGAACTAATTTACACAGACCTGACCAAGTAAAATGGCTGTTTTCAACTTTAATGGAAGCAGCAACATCCCGTGGTTTAAGAACATCTAAAGATCAATCTGCATCTTAAAAACAGGAGGCTACTGGAATGAAAAGAAGGGTTTGTAGGGAGAACATGGACAGCTTTGGATGCTAAATTTCAGTTACTGAAGCCAAAGAAAGAAACTAAATGTTGGTTCAGTTATAGGGTAACAGTCATAGAATCATAGAGTCATAGGATGGTTAGGGTTGGAAAGGACTTTAAGATCATCAAGATCCAACTCCCCTGCCATGGGCAGGGACACCTCCCACTAAACCATGCCACCCAAGACTCTCGCCAGCCTGGCCTTGAACACCGCCAGTGATGGAAGCATTCACACCTTTCCTAGGCAACCCATTCCAGTGCCTCACCACCCCTACAGTAAAGAATTTCTTCTTCATATCCAATCAAAAATTCCCCTGCTCAAGTTTGAACCTGTTACCCCTTGTCCTATCACTACAGTCCCTAATGAAGAGTCACTCCCCAGCATCCTTATAGGCCTCCTTCAGATACTGGAAGGCTGCAATGAGGTCTCCACGCAGCCTTCTCTTCTCCAGGCTGAACAGCCCCAACTTTCTC
>JANRGW010032167.1:0-34105 GCA_024733675.1 Psilopsiagon aymara | reverse complement strand
ATCCCATCGCACAAACCCCCATACTTAAATAAATACACATACTATAAATCACTTCAGCTAATGAGTGAAACATATGTATGTGGCAGGACATTACAATGAGAATATGAAACAAAGCACATGCTTGAAATACCTAAACACAAATCCAGCTTCATTATACCTACGTGAAAAATAACATGGAAAACAGGAACTTACTGGTTCATCTACGAGTACATAGACAACTAAAAATACTATTTTTACCTTGCTAACATGTTGATCGTTAAAGCTATACCACTGGTCATCACTAAAAGATTTTATACAGGCGTAATAATGGCCACCAGCAGCACTTCCAGAATGAACCATAACAGAGAACAGCTCATACAATAAAGAACTCTGGGAAGAGAAGAGAAAGGTGTGATGCATATTAAAAAAAAGTAACCAAATGATCATTTATAAAAGCTTTTAAATAAAACCCCAAATATTTTTAAACCCAACTACATAAACAGTTCTATATTACAAATCAAATGAGGCTCATTTGCTATCACACTCCTTTGCATTCTGTGGAGATTTCTTTTTGCCCCTAAATGTAAGTTGCAAACCAGCAACATGCCATCAGCCCTCTCCATTAATTTCACTCGCATGATCCTGAGTTTGCTGTCATAAACCCTTATTTCCATATATAAAAAGGAAGGAAATAAAGGGTACAAAGAACATACCTTCAGTGTTTTCTATACATTAAAAAATAAAACTGTACAATTGTCCTGGGTTCAGCAGTAGCAGTCAGTTTTCTCCTTCTTAGTAGCTGGTGCAGTGCTGTGTTTTTGACTTTCAGCCTGGGAACAGCACTGATAACACTGATGGTTTTAGCTGCTTCTCAGTAATGTTTAGTCTGACCAAGGACTTTCTGAGCCTCATGCTCTGCCAGGGAGGAGGAGAAGCCGGGAGGACGCAGAGACAGGGCACCTGACCCAAACTGACCAAAGAGCTATTCCATACCACAGCACGTCATGCCCCGTATATAAACTAGGGGCAGTTACCCGGAAGGGCTAGATCACTGCTAGGGTCGGGCTGGGTATTGGTTGGTGGGTGGTGAGCGGTTGTATTCTCTTCCCTTGTTTCCCTTGTCATTATTATTGGTGGCAGCAGCAGTGGTTTGTGTTAAACCTCAGGTACTGGACTGTTCTTATTTCAACCCGTGGGAGTTACATTCTTTTGATTCACCTCCCCATCCCTCCAGGCGTGGGGGGAGGGGTTAAGCTAACAACATCGTGGCAGATTTACGGCTGGACTTAAACCATGACAACAATAATGACTCTTACAAATGTTACAAGAATTAACTATTTCCAGTTTACAGAGGAAGAGTTACGCAGAATCTCAGCATACACTAATTAAGATAACCATAATCCATAATTAAGATAACCAAACCAAGAAAGTAACAACATGGCTTGCCAGGTGGTTTACCTTGAGAACAACTAGTATGAATTAACTAGCCAAAGCTACTGTCAATACTAGGACATGATATTTGCACTAGACACATCACAATGCACTGTCCCTGTTTGAGGCAAGTGACTGTCTATTAATTTTTCTTTTTTTTCAGCTAAGATTGACAGTAGTCAGAACATTTATCAAAAAAAACCCTCAAACGGTTTAGGGTAAACGTAAACAGGGACAGATGTGCAGATTAAAATGCAACTTAACCTTTAAATATTTATGAAAGTAACAGTTACAGAAAAACAGCTTCCTGACAAGTCTGAATATAAGCTTTTGGCGAAATTTCAGATGAGTTTACTGAATAACAACACAAGAAGCACACACTGTAGACATTACCATAAAACTTGAGTATTTTTATGAATTTTATATTGGCAAGAAATCTCAATCAGGTTTCTCTAAGATCTCTGCTGATATTTATGTCCCACAGAAGGATGACTGCTGTCCTAGAATGACTTGCTGCTCAAGTCCTTTATATTAACTCAAGATGACTGAATGAACATTAAATATCTGACCTGATGTTGAGGTCAATTCAAGACAGCCATCCTAGCTGTATCCCCCTTTCCAGACTCTTGCCCATCCTTAGTCAGTCCTACTCATTATAGGAGCAGAATGAGAAACAGAGAAAGCCTTCATACAGCGTAAAACTGTTCAGAAAGCTGACGCGCTGGTGTGTTACCAACACTGGTTTAGTCACAAATCCAAAACAGCACCATACAGGCTGCTATGAAGGAAATTAACTCCATCTCAATCAAAGCCAGCATAACATTTTTCTAAACATACCTTTTCACTGCCAGCCTTAGAAATTCTTTCTGCTGCACTACTGCTTTCAAGGCAGATTCCTTCATCAACTCCATCATCATTAGAAAAATCATTGCTCATCTGATCACTGTGACAACTGCCTTCATTCTCTGCTCCGCTATCAGTGCAACTCTCAGTCTGAGGAGACTTCTTAAAAATAAGACATACATACTAATATTAAACAACATTTAAAGTTACACAGAACAAGAAATAACAATACATTTGTGAAATGAAAAAAATCCAACCTGCAAAACAACAAAACTCCCAAAAACCCTAGAGATCTCTGCAATTCAGCACCAAGAACAGACTTGTTTCTGTCAGCAACTGTCTTCAGTCCACCTCTTGGGTAAGTATTTTCTGGTCTTGTGTGCAACTGAATGGTTATCATCTGGCTTCAGACTTGCCAAGACTGTATTTGTTACTAGCTCAACCTAGGACAGCTAGCCTATTCCATTTGCTTGTTAATTCAATTAAATACCTGGAAGTCTAATACCAGATAACAAACCCAATTTGGATTGGGCATGGCCCTATTAATGAGAACTGATTTAACTGGAAATATTTTCATCCACAGTCAAAGATTTTTTCTATATTTCAACTCACTAGACACAGAGTCAAAGTATTATAGTAAGAGTGATTAGTGTTCTGTTAGTCTAAAAGCATGATATCAACACCACCACAAATGTAGTTCATTTAGTACAAGTCATTCTATCCATCTCTTACCTGATGCTTTTCCTCCAGGTAATTCTTTGAATTTTCTGGGAGTTAGTTTTGTCCCAAGCTCTGTTCTCCCATATCAATCACCATTCTCATTTATACCCCCAGTAACACTTTGAGAGGTATCAAACTGCTTTTACTTCATAAAAATCAAGCTTTGTAGAGAGTCAGAAAAGCCTCTCCATATGCATATCAATGCAGTATTTCTCTTATACCACTACAAGCTAGCAAAGTGATATAATGTTTCCAGGAACAGACTTGGAGGAATAAATTTAGGTCTGTAATGCAGCAAGCACAGTAAGTACTTTTTGATGAATGTAACTGCACATGAATTTTTGCCAAAAACAGAAGAGTTAAAAGCCAGAAGATGAAAGTGAAAAATAAAACTTTAAAAATCCCATTTCTAGCATACACATCATGAGTTCGAAGGAATTCATCATTCATGTTACCTGGGCCAACTTCCACATTCAGAGTTTCAAAGCTTTGATTACCTCTTTCGACCAAAACAGATTCAGACACAAGGTTAAGAAATACATTTCATTCTGGATTTGCTGTAAATGCAGAAGTCCTGATAGTTTAAATCACTTATGTGAAGCCGTAAGAAATCAGAAACAACTTCTTTATGGAAGCATGGAAACAATACAGTTACTAAAGAACATGCCTCTTTTTCAACATAACAGAATTCCACATGGACAGATATAAAAACTTCAAACTAAAACACTGACATGGCTAAAGAATATTTTAGGTGCAAGAACAGTGTTCTTAAAATGGGTTTATTAGACATTTTTATTTCTTTAATGAGAAACTTCAAGAAAGCTGAAGACTTTTCTCTGAAACCAATCCCTTTACCTCATCTTCAACATCAATGAAGACACTCATGTCCAGCTCCTCAGGAAAAGTCATTCGATCATTGAGTTTAATTCTGTGCATAGTGGTATAATCAAAGTCAAATCTCTTCAGCTGTAATGTCAACAGGTATGGAAAATGCAAGAACCGCAGACCCTAGATGAAGCAAAGACAAGATTATGTTGCCTTTGTCAAGACCAGTCATTTGCCAAAAGTAATTTTCACAGATGATCTGGACAGTCTTTACCTTCCTGGCATCACATTTCTTCTTACATCGTTCACAAAAATACTGATTGGGGCCATCAAGAATCTCAGGCTGAATGAAAGCATGCAGTGCTTCTTCCTAATAACAAAAAGATGTTACCTGATTTTTAAATAATGTTTTAGTATGAAGGTATAAATCACAACTATAATTTTACTATGAGATTGCAAACACGTAAATTAAATCTACAATCAAAATTTGATTGACATGAACTTTGATACAGACATAGAGTCAGGAAAATACGAAGGGAAACCAACCCTTCAACCCAGCCCAAAGTTAAACTGTCAAACCACAATTAACTGCTAACAGTAATTCATTATTTAGTGAATCCAAATTGTCTGTTTTAACACTCATACAACATAAAATGACATTTAATCCTGTTATCTTGCACATCACGTTCAGTTATGTCTGTTCAGTCAACTGCTCTGAAAGCTTATTTTTTTAACCCTGCTTTGGCCCTCTTCTACTAGAATTTTGAGATGGTGGTTCTGCATTTCAAGAGGAGTTTTTCCCAGAAGACACCATCTAGATAAAGACACCATCTATAAAGACAAAACTAGCTTCCTAATGTAAACCTCATGAGGGAACTGACAAAGAACTGTAATTTTATCCTTTGACAGCTGCCAGAAAGTTCTGTCAATAATCACAGAATGGTTTAGGTATAAAAGGACCTCAAGATCTCTAGTTCCAACCCCCTGTCATAGGTACGGACACCTCCCACTAAAACATGTCATCCAAGGCCCTGTTCAACCTGGCCTTGAACAACAGCCCAGGGATGGAGCATAATCAAGGGGCTCAATGATTTCTCTTTTTTTCTACGCAAACAATACTCAAAATACCACCAAACTGATCATGAGGCCTCCCCCAACACAATTTGCAACAATGATATTGAACATAAGTTGTATATACTTAAGAACAAATTTGCTCAAACAAAATTCACTAAGAATACTGAGATGGGTTCAGTGAAGAATTTTATCCAGATTTTAAGCGTTACAACTTTTAATCCAGTTAGCTTGCAAGCCAATAAGCTCTGGGTTTCTGAACTACAGGTGGAAACCAGAAGTTTTCTGTTCACTTACAGAGATGAAAACCAATAGAATTTGCACATTTAAACACTCAGTTTCATTAAAATCTAGAGAAATGATGTTTTTAAAAATCACTCTCTCTTACAATGGACTGCAGCTGTTCCCTGAAGTCTGGCTAAGTGAAAAGGGGCTTTAATTGGGCAGAGTAAACTCACCAACTGTAACATGACTGGCACAGACTTAAGATTACTATCTACATCATGTTTGACATGCCACAGTTTGGGAGGGAATCAAGGATATGCCAAGTTCTTCAAAAAGCCTCTAATTCTTCCCTTCTCCCTCCTTCTTTCTGAAAACTCAGAGAAGCAGCAAGAACAATGATATAGCCCTGCTGCTATTCCACAGGAAAGGCCTTTTCTAAAAGGGACAGTATTCCAGGTAACAACTACTCACAAACTAAAAATGTGACAGATTCAATAGAACAACTGTACCTTGAAGGCAGTCATCTCACTTTAATATCTTTTGATCCAGACAGAAAAGCCCTTAACAGCCCTGAAATCACAGCTCTTGAGCAGAGATACACTCTTCAGACATACAAAAACATTTTAGTCTGAACTGAACTGCTGTCTGTGTATTCACTTCCTAAATGTTACAGATGCCAAGCTGCTTTTGAGTCAAGGGCAACAAGTAGCTGATGCTTAGTAAGATTATGCACTGAAATGTGATAAATATCATTCTGAAATGAAAGAACAATTTTCTTAAGTAAGAAAGAAGACTAAGAAGGTTATAACCCTGCTTACAAAGGTGAAGAAACACTACTGTGTTTTGACTATTCTGTAAACTAGTTAAGGAATTAATATTCAGAACTACTTAAATGAAAGCATGAATGCAAAAAAGTTAATAACCAACATAGAAAACATCCCATAATGACTACAGAACTCTCTCTTACAAATAAAATGACAATTTTATTGTCATTTTATTTTACAAATAAAATGACAACAAAAATGTATTTTGACTGTAAAAAGTTGCAACTCCTGCATCAACAGGAATACAAATGAATAGGAACATACCAATGATGGGATGTAAATGACTATGTAACAGTCTCATGTGATGTGCAATTTAACAAGGAAACATACTATACATTTTTACATATGGGAAAAAAGTCATCATTCTTTAGCGCCCCCAAAACTGAATGAAGTATTAATTACAGTACTTCTGCAGTTTACTCCCTACCACACATAGAGAGCCGTGCTATGAAAAACCTGATTAAAACTCTTGAGAATTTCATTATGTTTGAGCTCTATGAATACCCATGTGCTTTTCAAACCTTTTATAGGGAACAATACTAAGGTCTACTCATTTGTGTCTCCTCCAGTTTTCTCCTATGTAGTCTTTACACCAAAGTTAGTTCTGCTGATTAGGATGTTTCTTAATACAATTCCTAATCTAATGCAATTCACCACTTCCTACTCTGTTTACTCAGCAAAATCAGTGACAAAGCTTCTACACTGCACAACCGATCACATGACAACTCTATTTTATAGTAACTGTTACCTTTGAAGTTATCCTATCCTCAAAGAGGTAACTATTACGCAGCCTTAAAGCTACTAACCATTTTCAACATTCCCAACACACGTACACACACACTTTACTATACACCATACATGGCAAAGGCTATTTAGATGAACTTTTTTGCAGTTCATAGAATCAAGAGAACAAGACAGGCTGAAAGAGACTTCCTGAGATCACCTGATCCTGACTCCCTACTAAAAGCAGGACCAACTTACAGCAAATTGCTCAGGGCTTTGTCCACTGAAGTTCTGAGTATATCCAACTTTTAATATCCTGATTAGAAGATCTGCAACACTTAACACAATGAAATGCCCTAACAAAGAGTTCAAACTAATAATTGTATGGCTAAAAACAGGCTCTTCAGAGACACCCTTCTCCACAAAACTGCATTATGATATAGTCAGTAGTTTCACAGGTATCTTACTGCAATCATCTGTAAACGTGCAAGTTTGTAAAACCTGTGAACAGGAACAGTAGAACTTTCATGAAAACTTAGACAATTAATAACAGTTAAGCAAAACTGTTCCTGGAAAAACCAGGAAACTAACTGCCACCTGGATTTCCAGAGCTCTGCTAGTTTTCCCATGCTCAAACAACATACTCAACTAAAAATACAAGACCTTGCTGTTACCAATCTAGCTTAGAAAAAGGAAATATCACGTCATCCATATTCTGCCTTCAAAAGTTTTAGTTCAGCAATGACACCACAAAGTAAGTTCACACAAAAGTCCAAATTCATTTCTGCCTAAGAAAGGTCTATACTTTTACGCATAGTTATGCACCAAAAGGAAAAGCTAACATACAGAAGATGGTGGAAACTAACAACACTTAACGAAACAGAACTGTACTTGCTACATGTCCCGAGTACTTGCATTACTACTAGTCTTCTGCTATTAGAAAGCCATTTCCACTGATTTCTAGTAACGCGGTTTCAGCGTGCCAGCGAGTTCCCCACTGCAGCCCACTCCTCTCAGCTGTTCTTCACCTTGAAAATTCTTTCATGTTTTGCAGTCAAAAAAAGAAATAATTTTAGCTTATGTCTAATGCTGGTAAATTCAAGTGTCTATACAAAAGATACTAGTACCCAGAGATCAGTATGTGAATTGCTGCTCCCCCTTACCTCCCTTAAAATAAGCTACATATTTTTATGTATCTACTATTGACCTCAAGAAAATACTAATTCAGGTGTGTTTCTTTTTTAAACTATGCCTTTGACAATGCAGATAATTTAAATACTTTTTGAGAAACTAACTTGAGATACATACTAACAAGATCCCAGTAGCCCAGAGCTGCCTAATGAGTTTAGCTATGCAGTCTTACTCCAGGAACTTGGGGTATAGAGAAAAAGAAAATAATCAAAATACAAACCTTCAGAACATAATGAAGAATTTCAGAATTAATTCATATTAGCAAATAAAGCAAGCATAACATTATCCTTCCCACTTCTTCAATGTCCCCAGGTATTTTTAAGTAATACATATATATTTACAGATAAATGCAACAGATAGTTATCTACATTTTTTTGATAGTACACAATGTCGAACAGTGGGATAATACTCTTGATACAACAATCTACAGATTAACCTTTCTTTAAGCTCATACATCCATTCTCTCTTATTAGAAAGTAATGGAAAATCACTTACCTCTAACTAGAGTTCTTTGAAGGTAGTATCCTCCTTAGATCCCCTATCTTGGGTTGTATCGCCTGCTGCAAGTTCCCTCAGGAGCTGACTAGCAAGGTCTAAAAAGTTTTACATTCCCTTCTATAAGCCCTATTAGCGCATGTGTGAAGTTTTTGATTTCTCACTTATACCCTTTTACCTACACCTACTAAATCATCATCATATATGGATCAATGGAGGATACTACCTTCAGAGAATTCCATTTAGAAACAGGCGATTTTTCCCTTCTCCAAAAGCAAGTATCCTCCATATCTCCCCACTGTTGAAGACTACAAAACTAAAAATTACATCTGCTAGAGATAGTACAAATGCAGGGAGGAGAATCAACTGAATATAATTATAATATGAATCAAAAAGCTCAAAAAACTGAAGCATCAATACAAATGGCAACCACATAACTGTACAAAAAAATCTTAAAACTCTTCCTCAATATGGTAAATCCAGTAAATGCTGATTTACAGGAGAAACATCAAATACTACTAAAAGTAATCTGATGTTTAACTTCTCAATAGTTCAAGCTGTGTTTTTTACAAATATACAAAGTCTGTTAGGTTTTTTATTTGTTTGGGGTTTATTTTTTTTGCATTCCACTACACTCATCTATACCTAAGTAAAAAAATTCTCAGCTTGAGACACACATACAATGCATTGTTAAATGCTGAATACAGCTACACACACTGAGTAATTTTCATTACTTTCAGAGACTGTAAAAATCTCATTACTGAATAAAAACTATTAAAAAAAATCAATTTAGGAAGTATTTCTAGAAATTAAAAGGTAAAATGGGAAGCCATACACATAAAATATTAGTCTGTATCAATACAGCTTCAATTAGCTGGATAATTTTAAACGTTTTCATACAACCTTTAAAAGTCAAAAGACTTTAGTAACTTGAATCCCTTCTGTGAGATCAATGTCTCTCATCCTTAATACTTTTCAAGATTGTACTTTAAGACTTTAAATAGTAAAGTACTTTGAACCTACATTGCAGTTTAACCTAATTCTAACAATTCTTAACAGAATTACCGTTAAGAATTACTTAAAAAATATTGCCAGAATACTAAATACAAAAGGAAAAATATTTATACATATAATAACCCTGGTAAGCCAATTAAACACTAGCTGTGTAAAACAACCCTTACTGAGGAAGTTGTTTGTTTTATTCTTTTTCTCTCACACAACTCCATCCATAGTACTGGTATTTTAAGCCACAACAATGTAATTTCAGAGTTTGTAATCACTTCTTCTCAGGGGGTGGAAAAGATAAAAGACTTCCACAGATCTACTAATCAATATACATGCTTGCCAACATCAGTAATGCTGGAGCAAAAGAGAACACTAGTAAATGATATTATTTATTACTATTAAATAGCTTATCAAAAGCATACGGTATTTGAGAAGTGAACTTTAAAAAGCACAGCAACATGGCAACTAAATATTTTAAATCGACATTCTGTTCTTTCAACTAAGACTTTCAACAGTGCTATGAAAATTTAGCAGATGTGCCAATAAAGAGAACAACCCAAATAAAACTTTGTGGTATCAAAAATCTCAAGTAAATACTGAAGATTTAATCAGTAAGAAAATAACTGATTACTGCAGCCTTAAGGCAATAAAGTTGTATTTCCCCTCCCCTTATACATGCACCAGTAGGACTCATTGAAGGGCAAAAAAAAAAAAACCCAACCCAAACCAAAAAAAAAAAAAAAAACAAAACAACCAAAAGCCAAAAAAATTATATCTTCTAGAACTTGCTAGCTGGTTCACTGCACAAAGACGAACACCCCAAGATGGAGTATCTAGGATGATACTTACCATGTAACAAATTATACCACTGTCGCATTATGTATTCTATGTGTGTATGGATGCACTATTAGTCAGCATAATAGTACACACCACGCTAGCAAATGCCTGGTTGGAGCCATAGGGCCGGATGACCAAAGGAATATCCAGGTAAGTGTCGATTCTCCAGCCTTCATAGCCACATTCTAGACATCTTACATAGTCCTTCAGTTTGCCTTGATACAGTTGATTTATAAGATCAGCCTGAAACAAACAGATATCCCACAGAACTTTAAACAAACAAACCAGAACATTCTTCCTGAACAGAACAATAGCTTTCTTAAACTCTTAACTGAGCAAGAGTTTAAAAAAGCTACACATTTAGAATACCTAAATATTCTAGGTATTCATATATACATATGCTACACATAGCTACATATTTAGAATACCATTCTCCAGCATCTACCTCCTGATCTCATTTTACCCTCCCCCACTACACCAGAAAACACACTGAGCTTCTGAAACCACATTATATAAAGCTCCACAGTGTACTTGAAAAGTACATGTCTTCAAAGTGACTACTGAAGTTTGCGGTTTTAAACCAAGTCTGATCTTGAAGACATTGTTAACAGACTGATTCTGCAGACCTTCCCTGTGTCTCCAGAGATACGTGCAGAAAGATGAAGGAAGTATTTGTCAATCTACAAAACTGAAAACTGGCCTACAAGTTCCCCATTATCAGAACGTAGCACATGTTGCTTTTCTCCTACATCAAGAGAGTGGGCTTGAACTTCCAGAGCCCAAAACATAGCCTAATAAACACTGACAGCAAGGAAGACGTCACAGGAGTTACACAATCATTTTCTGTGCTTCAAATGAAGATTAAGTATCCAGAGTTCAGAATATTCCACTTTTAGTTGGGAAGGAAAACATAAGCAACACACTCTTGAAAGTTGTACACTACAGTAGCTTAACTACTGTGTCAAATAAGATAACTGGCAACTACTGCAGACTCTCAATAACTTGGTATTTAAAACTCAGTTAACATTTTTGAAAATCATCCTCAAAAAACATGGCACTGCACTAACTACTAAGAAGGGGAAAAGTAACTGTTACAGCTGAACCCAGGACACCCAACAAAACCCAAAAGCAATACCATACCACTGAATGAACGGAAGAAAATTTTTATACACTTACCTGTTCTGTTTGCTTCCATTTCTGCTCCAAAGCATCAAACATGACTCTACAAAGCTCCTGTACATCATGTTGCTGCCAAGCTGTCAAAAAATGAAATTAATCTTAATTAAAACAGGAGACGTTAACAGCCCCAATACTAACCATAGTCTTGAGAATACTTCCTAAAAAGCTACCAATTTGTGTAAGTCTGTTCCCATTATCTACTACATTATTCACTGTGAGGCCAGTGTTCAACTCCAGAAGCAGCTGCCCGTTAACTTAGAAAAATGACTGGCCAGCATGCTCACAAGTTTATGCATAAACAAGAATTACATACATAAGCAAGAATATGTAAAAGATACAGAAATGCTAATATGCACTGCTATGAAATAAACTGGTTCTGGCTCATTTCCCACTTTGTGGTTATTCTCTAAAACTCAATTTTCAACTCCTTATCATCATGTGACTACTCCATGGAAAGAGCAGCTGGTTATGGGGCAAAATTACACTATACAAGTGTCAAAAAGACAAAAAGTGGTTGATTTTATGGAATTATCCATATTATTTTCTCTTTAAGGAAATATGGATTTGACATTCAAAACAGATGCAAGTTCCTCGAAGAGCTACTTCTTTAGGAAAAGAAACAAATATCAACTGCAATGTTAGCTCAATGACAGAAATATAACGCTTTCTCCCTGAATAGCCTAAAACTCACAGACAAAACTTCTTTAAAAATCTAACACATACCACAACAAAGTACCCGTTTAGGCTATTTTGTTTTCATTGAAAAAAGAGGATTCTGATCATTATTGTTAATTATTCTGCTATTTTTCCCCATCAACAGTAAGTAGTTCAAGCAAGTAACAGGCAAGTACTGAAGCAAATCACACAAGCTTAATAGCTGTATATTACCCTCACTACTATCCCATCCAAAACTCCGTGTAACATCTGTTGTTTCAATTGCTCTTTTTTTGCTGGTCTGCAGTAAAACAAACAGTCTTTGAAGCTGGTAGGGGATACTCGTCACAGGATCCTCTTCAGATTCTTCAAATTCCCATCTATTCACAAGATATTTGATAATTAAAAATGCTCTGAAAACATTACTCCAAAAAGCATTTAAATCAGCATCTATTCCATTTCAAGAGTTTGGCCAGGTTACAAAGGTTAACTGCAGCTCTATTTCTTGGGAAAAGACAAATGAAATTGCTTTCCATTTGTACAGTAAATGACAATGCTAGTATTTAAGTGTACTAATCTAACACAAACAAATGAAAACAATTTTTAAGCTTCACTGCACAAATCAAGACATGAACTGCACTTCAAACTTTACTTCAATGTTTTCCAGATTGGAAAAAAATCTTTAAAAAGCTTGTCTATGTCATGATCAGCAATATCATCTTAGTCTTTTACTAAAAAACTGAAAACTTATAGCAGAAACAAATTAGAAATCTACCTAGTTTGCCCTCAAGGATGCTTTTCAGTATCCAAACAAATTCTGACAGGATGAATTCGAAAGTATCTCCTACCAATATAGAATCATAGAATAGTTAGGGTTGGAAAGGACCTTACGATCATCTAGTTCCAACACCCCTGCCATGGGCAGGGACACCTCCCACTAAACCATGCCACCCAAAGCTCTGTCCAACCTGACCTTGAACACTGCCAGCATTAGAGCATTCACAACTTCCCTAAGCAATATACCAGCATAAATGTAAGAACAGGTTTTTATTCTACATACTCACTTATATAATGCATTTCTAAATTCAGGAGTCATGAAAAGTGTTTGCAGAAGACTGTTCAAGTAGCAAGTCATTGCTTGATTTACTAGCCCCACATAACCTAGAAACACAAGAAGAATGAGATGGAAATAACACAGAAAGATAGAACGTCACTTTTAAGAGTTAAAATATTTGACATGAAAACAATTCCATGAGAATTCTTATTTAAGAACTGCAAAACTTTCTCCCATAATAACGACTTAAAACAGCTAGTAAAGATCAGTGTCATTTTCAGTAGCTGAGAAGGGAATTTATTTATATTCATCTTACTATAGCTTTTTTTCTCCAAAATATGCTATATTAACAGTTGATAAGTAAGCAGCACAGTGCAAGAAATCAAATGTGCCTATTTATACTGTAAGCTCTTAGTAAGTATTAAAAAGAAAACAACAAAATAAGTTCTATACTAGTTATGAAAAAGCAGCTAACTACTCCATGTAAAAACACAGACACTTTCTGTGAAGAGACTGTGTATTTTATTTATTATCCTACTCCATACAGATCATCTTTTCACAGTATTAAATGAAAAAAGGTAAGTGGCATCTAAACCTCCTTATCTCTCAAAAAATTCTTCAACATGCATGAACTAGTGTGATACAAACGTTCTCTTTGTGTCTGCTCAACAAAGTAGTATTGGGAGTTTTATTTAACCAGATTTGTTCCTGAGCTGCAAGTTGCTGTCTCCTCCTGCCCCCCACTGCACAACAAAGGCACCCAGCCAGCCTCTCGGGACCTGCCCTGGAACTTGCCCTCGAGGGAGAGCTGTGCTTCCCTTCCGGAGGGAGTCTCCCCTTACTGGTGGGGAGCCAGGTAGTGGAGGATGAACCTCCTGGGGAATCATGCCTCAGGCAGAGAAACTGCAACTGGAGGCTACAGAAGGAAGACTTTACTGTGTTATCACACAAACCCTAGCCATTTATTTGTCAATGGCCCTTCTATAACTAAGTATCAAGTACTCATTAAGCTGTGAGCGAACACACAGCTTGAGGTGAGTGCTTCTAGTAATACAATCCTGATCACTCAACTAGGCTACAGCAGCAGATTAATACAGAAAAGGAGGGCCCCTGACACAACTTGAACTGCATGGCTCCAAATAAGAAAAGGATGGGATAGAGCACTTCTACTCCCAAAGTGACATGAGAGTATCATAAAAAACATGATTGAAAATATAGTACTGACATGGATTTTTTTAAATAATTTGCAATTTATTTCAAAAATCTTGGTGCTGCTATATCAAAATATGCTAAAATTATCACAAATCAGCATTGCCTTTACAAGAGAACACTATACCTGTCTCTGATTTGCTCAGGACTGAAGAATAAGAATAGCTTTGACTGACATAGTCACTGGTACAGCCAACAGAGCCCTCTCTCGGAAGAGGGCCTATAAACCTGTCTTGTGCACTGTCATCCGTTGTGCCTGACTCCTCCTGAAAACATAAATACACCGATTTTACGCAAAAAATTAGACAACAAATTTTTATTGAATCAACTACAAATTCTACTTTCTCTCATGGCTAAGAAATTAATTTTGCTAAGCATATCACACAAATTTTACAAAGCTGCAGATATACAGCTGCTTGTGTAGCTTTCCTTCTGCTCTTCCAATTCTTAAACCTTGAGAAATTGTTCTTTACATCAGTGGAAGCAAATGCCCTTTAGCATACTGTATGATCAAACACAGTACTATAATACATAAACCAAGCAAGTCTGCAATTCAGTATCTCCTACATCTCAAGTTTTCTGCAGTGAAATAAAGAATGAGATTTTTTTCTGATATAAAAATTACAATATTCTTTCAGAATCACATGTAAATTCTGATTTTGTGCACAAGTATTTAAATGACTTTTTTTTCCCCTTTTATATAATTAAACCCATAACAAAGGCTAAGTAGGCAGCATTATGCTGACAGGAGAGGTAAATAATAAATCTTAATATATCAGTCTATCCAATCCTTAAAGAAACTGCAGCTGTGTTTATCTTTCACTGCACCATGTATCTGAGAAATATGAAATTTCAAGACTTTTTTTTTTAATGTCAGACAGTTGCTTGTAGCAACACTGACAACTCTTCTTGGGTAAGTTTTTTTCCCCTTAAGGGTAAATTTAAAAGAGGGTAACTTCTGTTGACAGAGAGACTGCTGTTTCTGAGAATCCTGCCACAGTGACCTAATACTGCTTTGAAACACCCAGAGGAAAAGGATTAGGTATATGATTAAACCTGTATTGTTAAGACTTATCTCTAAACATGTCAAAGATTAATTAATTATATAACCCTAGAACATTACTCACAGCAAGCATTACGTAAATATTTGGCAAGTATGAATAAAAAGTGACAGCAAATCATTACTAATGGAACTGGGCCTACTCAGGAGAAACCTAGAAGTATAAAATAGTAGCCCAAAACTTTGTCAAGAAGGTTCCTAAAGATGCTTATTGCAGGAAATATACAGCCCAATTTTGTTTCATTTTCTGAGCTCGTAAGAGCAATTCACAGAACACACATCTCTCCCCAACCCCCTCCCAACAGTACAGCTTATGTAACAATTTGACTTACTGGCATTATATGAGGCTGCTCACCATCTTTTTCTGTCAAATGCAGAAAGTTCTTCTTCCCTGGCTCAAAACCAGCATCAAGAACAGTTTTTTCACTGTTCTGATCCAGTGGACTCTGTTAAAAAAAAAAATAAAAAAAAAAAATTAAAAAAATCAAACTAACCTTCTTTTTTAAGACATCTAAAACACACAGATTCTGTGCAAGTACAGTGCTTTAAATAGCTTCTGACACACTAAGATGAAATGAAAATAACTATCCATTATATATATGCCCATCATTAATACTGACAGAACTTGGGAACAGTTTAACAAATGGTATAAAGTAAGTATTACAATGTAGTATCATCCTCAGAAATTGGTTTATCTACTCAGGAGTTAAGACACTGGTTTACAAGTTTCTTATACAACTTCAGTAACATCTAATGTCCTATATAGCTTGCACACACTTTATTTTTAAACCACAACAAAAATATACTTTCAGCAAGCATAAACACGACCTGAAATAAAGATCTATTTCTTAAGGAATCTTACAAAGTTTTCTAGGTGTATCTATAAAATTTATATTAATTAAAACCAACAGCGATTCACAATAAAGCACAGGTGTGATATTAATATTTTCTTGCACATAATAAATTAAAATGGGTATAAAACACTGAAAGTCACTACATAATAAAACATTTCTCAAACAAGGCCACAGGAAACAAAGGAGATGAATTATCATGGGCATTATTAAAAATACATACTGCTAATGAAAACCAGCATTACATCTGAATGACCATTTTAGTTTCTTTTGTTTAATGATTAAACACATATCAATTAAGAGCACACTTTGAGACTAAAATGTAGATCTAATAAATTAATACAATAAAATTCACCCAAATTAAAATACTGGTGTTTGTCTGATGCACTTACTACAAGGTTTTATGGGACTTAATTGAGAACAGATTTTTACAGGAATTAAATGATCACTAAACAATACAGGGAGCACTTTTCTATAATGTGAAGATTCAAACGTTTGCTTTCAAGAGAAAATAAAAAGCACTTTTGCCATACCATATCATTTACACTATCTCCATTCCCCCACATTAAATCAAAAGTTCCATTCACATAGCCCACTTTTAAAGCCACATCTTCAAACAGCCTTTTAAGTGGTGTGGAAGCTGGCAGGTTCAATGTAACACGCTCATTCACGGTCTTGGAATTTGTGGTATCTTGTATTATACACAGTACCCTGGGTTCCTCAGCTGCACTTTCCACCTGAAATGACAGCAGGCACCAGTTCATGAGTAAAGTTAACACATTTTTGAGTTTAGTTGAAAAATCAAAACAAAACTTCATCCATAAAATGTAGTATACTTTTACAACCTAAAGATCCTAAAAACGGAATTTTATTGTTCAAAGCAAGCTTAAGAAAATTAGAACCTTCCAATTTCGGAAAACACATGTAAAAACAAGCTCTGTTCTTAAAGAAGGAATTTGTATGGGTGGATCACTTTGTAGACAAATGAACTGCTCAAGTTCTGCATAGAATTTCGGCCAGTAAGCAGACAGAAAACTGCTTCACAAGAGGAAGAGGCTTTCATATCATCACTTCAAGCTCATATTTTGCTTTGACATGATCATAAATCCTGCTGCGGTAGAAGTACACCTTTTGTGCTTTTTGGGAAAGCAAACCAGATCTGCAAGCTTCTAAATAATCTTGGAAGCTGATTGTTAAACAAATAGTAACCAAGCCACCAACTTTCTTCTACTAAACCTGCTGCTGCATGAGTCACAGGAGAAATTCTTCTGCCTGAACAAAGAAAATTAATGTTGCCAAATGGCTGCTAGACAAAATAAAGAGATTTTAAACAACAATTTCAATATACCTGAGATAACAAAAAAAAGTAATAATCTTGAATGAAGGCAGCAATGGATTAGTATTAAAATTTTATGGGCCCAGGTAACTCTAGAAAATTACATTTTCCCAACATCTTCCAACACTGGAAACCCAGGAAGACAAAGATGTCAGTAGAAATAATAAGTTCTCTCAATTATCCAAAGCTGTAGAACAGTAAGAAATAACTAACATTTCAATACAGGTCACATATGAAAGTATCAGGTCAGTAAAACAAAGTATTAGTCCCCAGGGACTTGGCCTTTTCAATTTGCAACACACAACACATCAGTAGTACGTGTCAGAGCACTGAAATCTCAGTTCACAGCTAGAGGACACATGACCTAAAAAGCCAAAAAAACACATGCAATATGCATGATTTTCAGGGGATAAAACCACTAAGAAACAGCAAGAACTGTGTTCACACTAAAACTGTCAGCCATGTCATAAGCATCTTCTGGAGAATAAAGAACTGCAAAGAATATCTAAACAATGTAAGCATCCCTTTATTTCTATACAACCAAACTCACAACAAAGATGACCCCCACAGAAGCGGTATAGTACTTCATGAGAGCTTTTACATTACCAAACCTTTTAAAAAAGTATAAAAACATCCTAGCCAGTGCTGCAACCCTTCATTTTACAAGATTTCAGATCAGCTGACAGACTCCATACAACTATAAAATACAAAGCTAGGCAAGTGCAGCTTCTAATCTGATCATCATCAGGAAAAAAAAGTTGTCAGAGAAGGAAAAACAACCCCCCTCCCAAGCTATATTACATTAGTTTGCTGTAGACTGTGATTCATCTTAAGACTTCAAAGTCCAATTTCTGCTAGTTTATAAAATGTAATGTCCTATGTAGAAATCTTCAGTAGCTGCACTCTCAGAAAGATTCAAGGCACTATTTCCAGCAAATCTGCAACACTTCATCTTCATACATTTAATCTCTACTAGAGAATTTCAGGCTTATGAACTACTTTCCAAGAAGACAGACAAAACTATTCCCGAAACATTAACCACACCTTAAGGAAAAAAAAAAAAAAACAAAAAACCCCCCAAAAATCCAAAAACCCCCAAACCACAATTCAGAAGTCAATTTGACATACTATTTCCTCACTTTCATCCTTGGGGAGAGAGCGAGCTTTACTTGAATAAACTACACTTAAATTTTACCAGTGATTACATTTCCTGGGTTCTTCCCTTTGTATTTCCCAGCTCAGCTTCATTCTTGAGTTTTATTGAGTTTTTTCGGCTAAACAACAAGCACACAATTTTTTTCTTTCATTGTGTGGTTACAAAAGAGAAGATGAAACTCATTCAGTGGTCTATATTCTTGATTTTTGTGGAGAAGATGAGCAGCATCTAAACCCCATCATACAATAAACCTACACTTATCACTCAGATTCCCCAGCAACAGTAGAGGTTTGCTTTGTAAAAGCCCACCCACCCACAGTGCAGAAAGATTAAAAGGCATTTGCTACTATTCATATAATTTCACCTAGGAAAATGTGTAAGTTAACTCAGATTTCATTATTCTCACACTAATTTTGTACTGATCCTACAACTTGAGCTGCTACTGTATATAAGCATGTCAGGAATAGAAGTTCTCAATCAGAGACTCAATTCCTTGTTGTCCCACCGCCCTTACATAACCAGCACCTTAACTCCCCCCCCCCCTTCTCTCTGCAGAAGATACCTATAAGTTTAATTCCTCCTACTCACACTTTCTCCATCACCTTTGATAGTGAATCAACTGTGACTTACATTGGAGTTGCTACAGAAATAATAAGACAAACTATCTGATGGAAGGAAGTAACATTAAGCAAACAAATTATAGAAGATTACAGAAGATTTGCTGTTTGGGTTCCTGGATGTTCTGTGTCAGACAAATCCTCTCTTCCTTGTTCACAGATGTAATTCTGACAGACTGAACTGGTTTAACTCAAGGATAGTATAGCAAAGGGTATTAAGCCATCATTCATGCTGCCACTGCTTCAAGTTGTTCATAGTAAAGAGATGAAGCAAAAATAACCTCAGCCCAACTCTACTCATGGCAAGCATTCACATATACCACTGAACTATCAGACAATTCAAACATCTCCTCTGGGGTTACTTCACTATAAAAACAGCCTAAAAGGCAATGCTGGTCAGTGACAGACCTTTAAATTATTTTGACAGGCTGTTAACAAACTGAGCCCACAAAGTCAACACAAAATTGAATATATCAGATTATGTAATGATTAACATTATGACAGCTACACAATTTTATTATATTTTTTTAATTAAAAGCCCACACATCAGCGTAAAAGCATGTAAACACATACTCAATTTGAAGCTTCTACTGTTAAAGACTGCATTTAAAACACTCACAAGCTTTGTATACAAAAACATGCTCATGCTAAGAAATAACCAAAAGCTACACCATCATGCTGTTACTATGTATCTTGGTTATTTTATAAAGTTCATTCCATCCGTCTACCTGTGAAAATTTCTTCTTCATTTCAGCAAATATACTTTGTCTGCAACTCCAATACATATCCTACAGTACATAAAAACAAAAATAACAAGTCAATTCTGTAAAGTAGTAAACTGACTTTTTTTTCCATAGTCAGTTTTATAAGCAAAATATTATTACAGAGTCTGAAACCGCCATTCACAGAATAACTTTCAAAGGAAAAGCCTTCAAATGTTCTAACAAGTGCACATTATTTTAACATTTAAATTACCATAGGAGCAGTGTTACATACAAAGTTAAGTTGTAATACATGACAAACTACTTCATAAAGTAAAAAGTGAGTAGGTAAGAAAATGTAAACAATTCAAGGTACAAATTCATAATAACAAATTCTTTCACTGTATTTGAAGAGCCCTCCAGACAGAGCTAAATGTTTTACCTCAAATGGTTCAAGCACAAGATTAGCATAAAAATCATGTAGTTTATTACTGCACTTACATATTATGAAGCTGTCCAGTTTTGAATTAAACTGTTTCTTCCTGCCTATTTTGTGCAGGAAGGTTTTTCTTACTATCAACTCATTTTGAACTATGCAGCTGAAGGTAAGCAAGAGACAAAATTACTGGCTTTTCTTATTCTTAATATTCCTAAAGAAAGCTTACCTTAATACCCCTGTTGCACCTCAAAAATACAACCATAATCATTACCTGTATAAAACTCTTTTTCTGCGGACGAACTTCAAATTAACTAGATTCTGAATCTGAAGCACTGCACTTTTCCAGAAAGGAAAAAGAGGAAGCGAGAATGAAGATGCTAACATCATCATTGCTGTTTCCCAAACTTCTTTAACTGAGCCCTCAGACAAAATTATCAGAACACAGACACTGACACAATCTTTACTGGTGTGCCCTGTTTACCCCACTTATGACCTACAAAAAAAGCCCAAATTAGACCACCTGCATTTAACTTCTAAGCAGGATGACACATAAGGTGAGATTTCTTTCTTTGCATACAGATAACCAAAGCTCCAGTTTTGAAGTTTCAGTGATCCCAGATTAGTAATTGTACCTAGTAATTGTTTTCCTTACACACTAGTCTGTAGTTTCAGATTTGACAGAGATTTTAAGAATTAAAAAAAAAAAAAAAAAAAAAAAAAAAAAAACCAAAAAAAAACCAACAAGGCAAACCAGAAAACAGACATGACCATGGCGTAAATGTTTTGTTGCTTATTAATTTTACCTACCCTCAATTGAAAGTTACATACATTTTGATACAGTGACTTAAAGGTCATGAGAGCCCTGGAAGCACGATTTTGAAACTGCCAATATATAATTTTATGGTAGCCATCAAGTATATTGTCCTGTCCCAAAGATTTAAGTCTTCCCATTTTCCTTGTAATCGGTGCCTCCAAAGAGGCCTTACTTAAGCCTGAATTCCTTCACTCCTGAGACAGACAAATTAAGTCCAGTATATACAGCGGTATGTGTAATTTTCAGATGTGTTAATTACTCGTTGCATGCAGGAGGGTGGAAGGCAGGACAGGCTTCAGGCATCACCTTACCTGGACAGAAATACTGACAGGTTGGGTTTATTATAAGAATTTTCTTATGCTGTGTTACCAGCCCTTGAATTCTTAGTAAAAGATTGCTGGAAGACTTTCAAGACTTACTTCACTCTGAGTAAATTCTGACCGGCAAAAGTTGGTTTCAATATTCCACATAACACAAAAAGCTCAAACTTGCACATGATACTGTTTATGTGATTCGGGAATTTTAGAACTAAGAGCCTTTAGGCGCTCTGACAAGATAAACTACAAAATCACACAGATGTGTCAATCTTAAATGCAGCATTCCCAACTTTTCAATTAAAGCAGTCACTCTACCACTCTATGAATATACTTTATAACAACCACTAGTTTAACTCTATAAGTTACAAAAAAATCTCCTTTCACCATGGAAATTTATGCTTTAAAGTGCAATTAAGAGAACAAAGATCCTAATATACATGAAATTTCACTCTGATAGAAATTACTCTGGAATTTACCAACCTAATTATTTACTACAACTCACAAAATAGTTGAGCATATTAACTATAGATCCAGGGTTTCAAACTGACATACACATGGCATCGTACATACAAAAATATCCTATTGTCTTTTCCTCAGAAGAGATAAGAACAACTGATCAGGTAGCAAGCACATCTGTTCTGTACCCACAAGAAGTCCTCAAAGCTAGATGTTGCTACTTTACCATACCATGATATAGGTCACATGCCACCAGCAGCTTAGTAAAATAAGTTGCAGACCCTCTAACTTCATAAGCATCTAAAAGACCAAATGCAGACTGCTGCTCAAGGCTGCAATTTAGAAAATCATCCTATCATTATTTTACCACAGAAGTCTTCTCAAGCAATTTCAAATGTTAACCTTTTAAAATTACTGAAACACTGACACTTTCATCCCAAGTCTCTCAATCTTTTACACTCTATCATCTCTAGAAAGGCAATGACAGACCTAAACCTGCATGGAGTTTTCTGACTATGTGTCAAACCAGACTTGCAAAAGACTCTTTATAATACAAACATGCAATCAGCACCCAGGTCTGACCTGGGCAGATATTTGATTGAGCCATTCTACATAAGCATTTTCCACATTTAACTTCCTAAAAAGTAATTTGCATCTTTTTACACGAAAGATCAGCATGTGTATGTTCCACAGTTTAAAGCATATCACAGCATAAAGCCTATCAGGGACTGAAGGAACTCAAACTGTAATTCGGTATATACTAACAAAGGAAGCATTGCTGTTAGTGCCATCTGTAAGACTGCGACATTCATTTTGACCATATACGTCCTGTATTTGTTGAAAATAGAGGAACAAAAAAATAAGTGTTAATAGATCTGTCAAAACAATATCCAAATGCAGAACTGTAGTAGCTTTAAAACTGCATTTAGATGTGGCTTGGTATTTCTCAGTTCTAAATCAGTGAATTCACTGAAATCCCATAGCAGCATTTTACTAACCTTATGATGACAAATCACTACAAACATATTACATTCACATGATGCAAGATCCTCCCAAGATTTCAACTCCCGCTTCAGTTCTTTTATAAAATTATTTTCAGAAATTTAAAGCGAAGCCTAAAGCCAAGTTCAAACTTCATGTCGATTCTACCCAATGTTTCCAAGTCACACTATTTCCAACAGGCAAAAATACCAACAGCATGAATCACAAGCAAAATCACAAGTTTCAGGTCAAGAGTTTGAATAACATATGTGTGAAGTTTGACTGCTAAGTTAATGGCCTATTGAGACTTAAACTGATCACCAGTAGAAAAGTTCCTACATGTCTACACCCTGTAATTCTCACAAAAAAACACTGCGATAGAAAGGGGAGACAATGAGATCAGTAGCAAGTGGCAATGGCAGACATCATGCTTACATTCACAAAATTACTTGGATTACTAAGTCTACAACAGCAATTCTCAAGCGTCATGTGCCTTCAGCAACTTAAGACTACCATACAAGATGCAGGCAAGTGACTACTGCCTATCATATTACTGCTGGTCAAACTTCGGGATGTACATTCCAGGTCTGTGTAACTAGGTGCGCATTTCCAGCAACTACAAATACAAAGTAGAATTCAGTAGCTTCAATCACAAAAAAAGTAGGCTGCACTTTCACTTCTGAAGAATCATTGCACAGAAACATTCAGATATTAATTACAGTTCAACTACACAGAAGTTTGCTTCAACTCTCTCAACCCTTTTGTCTATCCCATTAAAGAATCTGATGTACTTTAAAGGAACAAAACTGATGCCTGAATGAGATACTTCCACTCAGACCACTGCAATTGAAAAATTATGATACCATAACACCTGCCCATCGTATTTGGAAAATCATGGCAGTCAGGTGAAGCTCCCGACGACTGGAAAAAGGTAAATATAACCCCCATTTTCAAGAAGGGGAAAATGGATGAGTCAGGGAACTACAGAGCAGTCAGCCTCACCTCTGTGCCTGGCAAAATCTTGGAGCAAATTCTCCTGGAAGGCATGCTAAGGCAGATGAAAAACAACAAGGTGCTTGGTGACAGCCAGCTTAGCTTCACTACGGGGAAATCCTGCCTGACCAGTCCAGTGGCATTCTATAATGGTGCTATGGAACTGATGGACAGGGTAGAGCAGCTGATATCATCTACCTGGACTTGTGCAAAGTGTTCAACACTGTCCCACACAACATCCTTGTCTCTAAATTGGAGCAACATCAATCTGATAGGTGGACCACTCGGTGGATAAAGAACTGGCTGGATGGCCGCACGCAAAGAGTTGTGGTCAATGGCTCAATGTCCAGCTGGAGACCAGTAACAGGTGTCCCTCAGCGATCGGTGTTGGAACCAATCTTGTTCAACATCTTTGTCAGTGACAGAGGCAGTGAGACTGAGTGCACCCTCAGCAAGTTTGCTGATCACACCAAGCTTAGTGATTCAGTCTATACACTGGAGGGAAGGAATGCCATCCAGAGGGACCCTAACACACTTGCGAGGTGGGCTGATGGCAACTTTATGAAGTTTAACCACGACAAGTACAAGGTCCTACACCTGGGTCAGAGAAATTCCAGGCACAGCTGCAGGTTGGGCAGAGAAGAGATTCAGAGCAGCCCTGCAGAGAAGGACTTGGGGGTGTTGGTCAATGAGAAAATGAACATGAGCCGGCAGTGTGCGCTTGCGGCCCAGAAAGCCAAAAGTATCCTGCCCTGCATCAAAAGAAGTTTGACCAGCAGGTCGAAGAAGGTGATCCTGCCCCTCTACTCTGCTCTCCTGAGACCTCACTTCGACTATTGTGTGCAGTTCTGGTGTCTTCAACATAAAAAGGACATGCAACTGTTGGAACAAGTCCAGAGGAAGGCCACGAGGATGATCAGGACGCTGGAGCACCTCCTGTATGAAGACAGGCTGAGAAAGTTGGGGCTGTTCAGCCTGGAGAAGAGAAGGCTGTGTGGAGAATTCATAGCAGCCTTCCATTATCTGAAGGGGGCCTATAAGGATGCTGGGGAGGGACTCTTCATTAGGAACTGTAGTGACAGGATAAGGGGTGACGGGTTCAAACTTAAACAGGGGAAATTTAGATTGGATATAAGGAAGAAATTCTCTATTGTGAGGGTGGTGAGGCAGTGGAATGGGTTGCCAAAGGAAGAAGCTGTGAATGCTCCATCGCTGGTGTTGTTCAAGGCCAGGTTGGACAGAGACTTTGGTGACATGGTTTAGTGGGAGGTGTCCCTGCCCACGATAGGGTGGTTGGAACTACGTGATTTAAGGTCCTTTCCAACCCTAACTATTCTATGATTCTATACAATTAAATAATCATACCCATGTATTCTGGCAGCTCAGCATGTAAGACTGATGAATTGACAGGTTACTAGTAACACTTCACACATACATAGAGGTCTAAAAACTGAACACAGCAATGTTTCAATTACACAAGCAGTTAAAGCTTGAATAACTGCAACTGCTGCCAGAAGGAGTTATCTTGCTTCGACCTGGTTATTTCCACCCCAACACTGTCCCTTTTCTTGTGCTGACACAAATGGTCATGCACCTACATGCTGAGCGGGCTCAGACACCTAATCCTTCTTAAAATTATTCATTTCTGGTTGGTTTCTCAGGGAGTTAGCTTTAACCTGAGTCAGTCCTCCAGCTTCTCAACAGAATCACTAATTCTCCTGGAAAAGCACCAAATGATGTAACATTCCCAGCAGAGGAGGTGTATTTTAAAAGTACGTATTACATGGACTAGTGCTTCAATTACTAACACCACCCTGGACATACTGCAACTTTCTTTGGTTTCTTGAATGACTGATATGACACGCTCTGTATATGTCATTGCTGCTCACAGGGCAAGAGGATTAATCCCCCCTTTTATCTTGAATGGCGTAGAATCACACAATGTACAATACCAAGATGAAAAGCACCTTAAGGATTATCTAGTCCAACTGTAAAAAGTGCAAGAAGTTCATTACAACAACAAACAATAGCAACGCTATTGTTTTCACACTCATGCCACGCTCACTCCATTTTCCAGCCTGCTGTAGATACAAGCTTACTGCTCCAGACCATGAAAGAAGGCAAGGGTCATATAGGGTTCACTAATGGCTTGGCTAAATGAACCCTAAAAATTCTTCCCTATGGTGGATGACCTCATGCAAAATGGAGAAGAGGTACAAAATACAATTCCGGACCTCTGCGATCTTGTTCCTTTTGGAAAAAGGGATGCATGTTTTATTCTTTTCTCTGCCCCATGGAAATAATGGGTCCATCTGCTGGTTTCAAAGACCACCCTACCTCAGAAATGCTAACAAAATGCTAATTTTAAAAAATTCACAGAAGTGCTTGACACCTCATTGAAATAGATTTGCATGCCAGATGTTAACTGTCACTCCTGTAGAATGCATATGGACAAATCACTTTTATAAAAGGCTAATACTACCAACTTTCTGAATATTGTCCAAAAATAACATTATGCCTAAGAAATAAAGAGTATGTTATGAGGCCAGCGTTTACCTTTCAGAATTTGCTCCTACTATTGTAGATTACTGGGTCATTTGTAAAAAGCATTTATAAAAGAATGATAACCAGAAAAAAAGCTCATATAGGGCCAGAAGTAAGTGCCTGTATTCAGGGTGTTCAAAAGACTACAGAAAAAGATACACTGGGGGAGCGCATGTCTGGAAACTGCTAAACTAGGGATCAAAACATTTACTCTTCAGTTTTACAGAGGCTATTTCCCATCCCAGTTCTGTACTTTCAAAGACTTAAAATCTTTCTCTTAAGCAAGTCTTGAAGAACCAGTCATCTTACACTTATCTCCTAATGGTTTTTTAAATATGGTAAACTAAGGTGATTCAAGGTTAACGACTTCCTTTAAAAAAAAAAAAATAAGAAAAAAAATGTAGCAACTGTCAGTAAGTAAAGAGTACAAATATTTCTTGGTCATGCCTAGAGATGACACAAGTAGTCTAACAGTTTCCTGTTATTAAATTAAGGGGTAACAAAGAAAACAGTAGCAACAGATTGAGTTTTAAAATCTAAATAGCTTTAACCACTGGACATTTTGTGTATTTCACTCTTTCTTAAAGGTTATAACTTCTACCGATGGCATTTTCTTTCATCCTATAACCCAGAACTGTTTAATTTCCAAGGGGTTTTGTAACCAGAGTATAGTAATTGTGAGGATTAAATGAAGTTCGCTGTATTTACAAACTATCTGCCAGCCTCTAGACATTAATTATATTACAAACTTTATATCCAGATTGGAAACAGCCTTCTCTTTATGAAGACTGCATCTTCTCTCCACCTTCTTAATCGCCATGCTCCTTTTCTTACGAAACAACCAAAACCAAACTTCTTTTCTATATAAACCTATAATCACGTAATTTGTTTCTCATGGAGAGTGACAGAAACAGTGGCTATGCTTTCACATTTGTCCACCATTCCTTCAAGTATGGAACTACCACGAACTTCATAAAAACATTTATCTATGCTGCTAATGTGCTAAAGGACCTTCTGCCAGACCAAGTTAGAAATGCAGTGTTAGCATAAAAACAAATGAAAATCTGAGCAAAAATTGTAAGTTTTCTCCTTTGGGGCAATTTTGAATGAAGATCTACTTCACGATGAAATCACCAGCTGACATGCATTAAAAAAGAAAAAAAAAAAAAGACTCTTGTACAATTGAGAGATTAAAAAACATGAACAGAGATAATTTTTAACTCCTTAATAATACTCTAATTTTAAACTGTCCACCTGCTGCTGGGGAAAGGTAAAGAGAAGCTGAATAGCAAGGTAAGTCAGCAGGGACTCCTTGTGTAGTTCTCTAGCAAGGCTGCACAGAATGAAGAATAAAAGTAGAAATATAAGCACCCATGAAGCCTGGACATAAACTCTATCTGCTACCACCACCACAAAGGGATCCAGGGAGAACATGGAACAAAAGCACAGTCTGTCGACAGAAGGTACAGATACTACAAGGTATATACAAGGAAGGACCTAGATGATTTTCCCATATGTTAACTAATGAAAATATTCTATTTATTAAATACAGGTACCACTTTCAATTGTTATGTAATTCCTTCATTGTTACTGATCTCAACACAATATGTACACAAATCAATAAACACACCTGCCTCATTCCTTTAGCTCCTACAGTACTCCAGCAGACTTCATCAAAAAAAAGTATTTACACCTGTTTTCTGACCATACTTACAGTGAAAAATTTCACAGTGTATCAAATATATCATATGTCAGGTATATCTTGTTCAACATCTTTGTCAATGACAGAGGCAGTGAGACTGAGTGCACCCTCAGCAAGTTTGCCAATGAAACCAAGCTGTATGGTTCAGTTGATATGCTGGAGGGAAGGAATGCCATCCAGAGGGACCCTGACACACTTGCGAGGTGGGCTGATGCCAACTTTATGAAGTTTAACCACGACAAGTGCAAGGTCCTACACCTGGGTTGGGGCAATCCCAGGCACAACTCCAGGTTGGGCAGAGAAATGATTCAGAGCAGCCCTGCCAAGAAGGACTTGGGGTGCTGGTCAATGAGAAAATGAACATGAGCCGGCAGTGTGCGCTCGTGGCCCAGAAAGCCAAAGTATCCTGCCCTGCATCAAAAGAAGTTTGACCAGCAGGTCGAAGAAGGTGATCCTGCCCCTCTACTCTACTCTCCTGAGACCTCACTTGGACTATTTGTGTGCAGTTCTGGTGTCCTCAACATAAAAAGGACATGAACTGTTGGAACAAGTCCAGAGGAGGACCACGAGGATGATCAGGACGCTGGAGCACCTCCTGTATGAAGACAGGCTGAGAAAGTTGGGGCTGTTCAGCCTGGAGAAGAGAAGGCTGTGTGGAGACCTCATAGCATCCTTTCAGTATCTGAAGGGGGCTTATAAGGATGCTGGGGAGGGACTCTTCATTAGGGACTGTAGTGACAGGACAAAGGGTAACGGGTTCAAACTGAAACAGGGGAAGTTTAGATTATCAGCTTTAAGCTTTCACAAAAGGAATTAAAAACTTTTTCGAGCTGAATAGAAGACTGAATGTGTACATGTAACTCAATTACTGAATTTCCTGGACACTTATGTCTCACTTAGCTTCTTCCATAAAACTCAATGTATTTTCAAATACAACAGAAAAAGTGAAAAGCTGTGACTGGATATTTGAACATCTATACATATTTTATTACTACATCAATTGTAATGAAAGAGAGAAAAAAGTTTACAATAATACAGTCCATATACACCATAGCACAAAGATTAATTCTGACAAGACTAAGACACGTTAAGTCAAGGGTAACAGAAAGTCAAGGTACCAGTCTATTTCAGTAAGTCTCTGCAAGTTCTAATCTTGTATTAATATCAATGCATTCAAACAGTAAAAGCAAGCTGGATAGTAATGATTTTCATCAGTATTTGTGTAGTGGAACCATATTAAACCATGATGCAAGGCCACATTGATCAAAATCAGCTGATTTTAAAAATAACAGAAAACAGGCTTTATTTTAAAATGGCAGCAAAGAACTAGAAACTTGCTTAATGAAATTTTGAGTTCAAGAATGAGCATAGAACATATCACTGACAGATCTTTAAAGTAATCTTCAGATAACTAACTCACAGCTCAGGAAAAGGTTCATTACTAGTCTGAAAAAAAGCGTGATTTGGAAACACGCTTTATCAGTGACCCACAAAACACTAAACAAAACTGCATCTCTTGTTTGTGGTGATGTCCTGAACGTATTACTGAAACAGAGTATGAGCATAAGGAGGGGCCTGGCGGAGAGACGTGATGTTATTTAGTTGTTTAATTATTCTACTGGATAATAACTTTGGCTAGCAGTATTTGAAGACTAAGGTTCCAGTACTAACTACTACCTAAGAGGTAGCTGGTACCTCTTAGACAAAAACTTTACACCATATGATTTCAAGGTGTTATTAATTACTCTGATTATCTTATACAACAGATTAAATAGCCAGATGTATATACAAGGGGAACTAAACTGAGACTAAGAAGTCCGGTGGCTGCACGAAGCAGGGGAAGATCTTGCGTCCTACTCTCAAGCCTCATCCACCAAACTAAATCACTGAATACCATTCAGAAAGAGCCTGTCTGCAAGGACCAAATGACTTGGGGGAAATCTGGGTGGATTTTCTGTTTATTTCCTAACTCTGGTTTCCAGACTATCTTCTTGGTCACAGAAGAAGCCAGTTTCTCTACTTGTCACAATCATTCCTTTATACTCTACAACAGAGTGCAAGAGAAGGCAAGCAGGGAAAACTGATAAATCATACCAGCTGTAGCCACTTGTAGAATCTTTTAATACATAGGAATGAAAGAACAAGGATGTCATCAGCACTGAAGATAACAGCATCCCTTTGCTAACCAGAATTGCAAAATATCTTAATCAGATTCCTGCTCTACTAATGAAGTTAGTGTGATACCCATCAAGAAATGTATTTTATTTGATCAATGCAGAAGATTAAAACGGATTCATTAATATAGGGATAAAAAGACTCAGCTGAGAACTCAGATCATCATCTTTGATGTAATGGCAGCAAGTAGAAAGCATATACATTTATTCTGACAGGTGTACTTTTGGATAGTTCATGCTAGAACATGTTGAGAAAGAATCTGCACAGCATTTATTTAGTTTGTGGCACCGACACTTCAAAAACCTTCTGGCAGAACACCCTTTTTATACTCTGACCAATTCTGGGCAATACTCACTAAATTCTGATGCATCCTGATTTTCAAGGAAAGTCCTGGTAAAGTTCACTTACATTACCAGTAATCAAACACATGCATCTAACTTTCTCATCAACTTTGTTGATTAGACTATTCTGCTGCTTTCTATTTGGGGTAGATTTGCATAAAGTTTCAAGTCTAGTTCTCTAAGAAACACTGACAGCCATAGTGTTTTCTCTTCTAATAGCACCATTTCTTATTTTCATTATTATCTTACTTATGCTATTCTCCTTCCCAGGGTTACTGGGTTTTACTAAACTAACAAGGAAATTGACACCTAACAACATCACAATTTTTAAAGAACATGCTTAGCTTTCACTACTGGCATGCAGCAATGTCATGTATGTTATTAAATACCTTCCAGGGTTTTTCTGGATACAAAAGATGACTAAATAACCTACCTTTCAGATTAAGAAATTACAGGAGCTGAGGACTAGAAAGGAAAGGAACATGGACCAGTTCACAATGAACCCCAGATCTAGTGAACAGGGATTCTTATTGCCCCAACCATAATGAATTACTGGGCAGACAATTACAGGAACAGTTGGGAAAGCATTAGGCAGAGGTAGGGATGCAAGAACAAATTTACTCAATGCCTGTATAACTTGGGCAAAAATCTTAATATAAAAAGAAAACCCAACACTGGGTATTAGAAACTGCTTTAATACATCTGTTCCAAATGAAAAAGAACTTTATGCCAAAGTTATGAACAAGAGAAAATAATGAGGCCCTGATTACCTGTACTGCATAGATGCAGCTGAAATGTAACATTTGAAAGAAAAATCTTCATTAATAAAAAGATATTCTAAGAGCAGCAGTGAAACTACTAGTACTCTGTATCCATGAAAACATGCTATTACTCTTTACAAAAGCTAATGAAAAAAACCACATAATATACTTTAAAAACTGCAGTCTGAGCTTCTGGCAGCATAGAGATACCAATACATACAAACTGAAGACTTGTAACAATGTAATACCTATGTTTCTCTTCTTAAAACACAGAGGCTGATGATGTTACAAGCATCTCCTACTACAATATCTACCCTGCATCAGGTGAACTTGTTGACAAGAACTAAAATCCTTTTCCCATCCGCTCTTTTAGATGAGTAGTTATTCCCCAGATCAGCCTGAAGCAACAATACTGCACTTCTTGCTCCTTTACACGGGAATTCAAATGAAAAACTCAGCTGTGTACTCATTTTTAAGACACTGGTTTACACCCCAGTTTAGTCTTTGAAACAGAACAAGACAGGGAGCTACCCAAGCAACAGCACTCACCCCGTTGGGAAGAGACAAAACCCATAAACTACAATCCTTTATCCACCCCTAAAGGGCAGAACTGAAACTCCAAATGAATGACATAATAGGAATATTTAGAAGGCTGTTGAGAATTTAGAGACCTGGAGAATTCTGTTTACCCATAACTGACAGCATTCTCTGCAATGAGACTATTAATGAAACTCAGAAGGACTTAATGTGAATGCTGTAGCATAACATTTGTTAAAGTTCCTATCACTGAAATTAGGATACACTGAAAAACATTGCGAAAGTTGAAGCTAAGCCTCTAGTGCAACAGAAATACACATAACCAGATGGGTTTAGCAACAATAATTAATCTTTTCTTCCTCCTCAATTTGATTTTTCTTCTAGTCTGTTCAGTTTTGTTTACTTACAGAATGCATACAGGTAAAGAACTTAAGAAAACTTGGTGAGAAAAAGCAACTCACACTAGTGTTATCTACGTACAATATTTATAGATTTCACAACTGTGTGTTTAAGATATCCATATCTATAACAGCATGTATTCATCTTCCTTTAGCCATACTTCCCCCCCTACAGATAAAAGTACATTCAAAATCCTAGCCCAAGGAGTCAGTTAAAAATACACATCTGAATCATATGTATATACCGAATACAACTTCAAAGCCAACAGGAATACTATTAATAAATATAACTAAAGAAACAGCCTCAGCTTGCTGCTTTTATTAATCACTCTGTCAGTTCCAGTTAACTACAACTAACATCACAAGGTTTCTCCTGCCAATTTCCTTTATGTTTGGTTAGTTTCAAAATGAAATATTTCAGTATATCAGGCAGTATCTTCTATCCTCAAGTCTTATGACCTTGGAGACTTTTTTTTTTTTTTAACACTCCATCCCTTGTCTGAAGTTCCTGGTGATTTCCCCTTCCCATAAAAAGTCTTATCATAGTCCTTTAAACCTTAGGATTTTAAGAAAGCAAAACAGGTAAAGTTAGCTTTGTCCTACACACATACTTACCTGTACAAGAGTATACACAAAAATTTGTTTCTAAAATTCTGGATTCACCAGTCTGCTCAAAGGTAACACTTAAGGATCAGCTCCTCATTTTGCTAAACTCTACAAAATTGAAGTCCTTGCCTTACAAACCTTCTTGTAAGAATACATGATGGAACAGGTAGATGCAACAAACCACTGATATTTGACAAAAAAACTATAAAGGGGTTAATTTATTAGAACAGTAAAACTGCCTGGAAAGTTGGCTGAACATGTAAGTGTACCTGCTCATGAAATAAGTTTCTGCTAGTACTACTCTACAAATAACTGGTTCCAAACATTTCAGGCCATCATTCAAAGATGTTCTGAACATCTGCCCCCTGAACAGTACAGCTCTTATTTGACACGTGTCATTTGCCTATCGCTGCAGGACAGAGCCTCAGCCCTCCTTTTTCATGCAGGTTCTTATCTTTAGCCTATGGCAAAACCCAAGCCTTCTCCCTTCTTCCTGCAGCAGGGAAGGGACATTACACTCACAATAAAGGAAACTCATCCCCCTGCTGAGCCAGCCCACATTTTCCCCAGTACTCACCGCAGCACTACCGTCCGTTTCTGCAGCACTTTGCACCGGCGCCGGGCAGGCACGGAGCCGCCCCACAAACTCGGCGACGGCCCCCCCAGCTCCCATTTCGCACGTCGGCCCCTTTCCCTCAACCGAGGACCCGCTCGGACACCCACAGACGGGCCTCACCGCCGAGGCCTGCTCCCTCCTCTGCCCCCGCCGTGGAGGTCGCTCACTAGGGACCGCTGGTCCCTGCCGGCCCGAAAGCAGACCGCCCTCCCGGAGAGCTCCGCACACCACCACTGACACGGGGAGCGGCCCAGCGCAGGCGCCGCCAGCCCGGCCCCGGCGCCACGCAGGCCGGCCTCCCCGCATACCGCCACACAGACAGGTGCAGCTCTCCAGCCACCGCCGGGGCCCTGCGTAGCCCAGGCTCGGCCCTGGCCTCCTCCATCACACTCCAGTCCACACGGAAACACCACTCCTTCTCCCCCTGCGCACCACCATT
>JANRGW010032166.1:9140-78564 GCA_024733675.1 Psilopsiagon aymara | reverse complement strand
CATAAAAAGGACATGGAACTGTTGGAACAAGTCCAGAGGAGGGCCACGAGGATGATCAGGGGACTGGAGGACCTCCCGTATGAAGATAGGATGAGAAAGTTGGGGCTGTTCAGCCTGGAGAAGAGAAGGCTGCTTGAAGACCTCATAGCAGCCTTCCAGTATCTGAAGGGGACCTATAGGGATGGTGGGGAGGGACTCTTCATTAGGGACTGTAGTGATAGGACAAGGAATAACAGATTCAAACTTAAACAGGGGAAGTTTAGATTGGCTATAAGGGGGAAGCCTTTACTGTAAGGGTGGTGAGGCACTGGAATGGGTTGCCCAAAGAAGTTGCGAGTGCTCCATCGCTGGTGGTGTTCAAGGCCGGGTTGGACATAGCCTTGGATGGCATGGTTTATTGTGAGGTGTCCCTGCCCATGGCAGGGGAGTTGGAACTAGAAGATCTTAAGGTCCTTTCCAACCCTAACTATTCTATGATTCTACGTTGCCTTGTTTTCAGAAAGCTAACTGTGCATCTCTTTAGAGCCTCCTATGTCTTGTAGGCAAGTGTTGCCTCTTTGGGTGAGACTATAAACAGCTTGTGTCATCATGGTGAATGAAGGAGAACTGATGGCATAATAAGGATGTGCAGCAAGTGTTTTCCTGTTAGTTAAACACTGACCTCTGTCTCCAGGTCCTTGGTATTCTATCAACATTAGTATTTTGGTAGCACCCAGACATCTTGCTGTGCATGGAAGATGATGATGGTTCTGCCACAGAATGTGTGCTGCATAGTTGTTATGAAGATCTGAACTCCCATGGTTGCTATGTGAGATATGATAAGGGCTCTTACAGAAATGATGGGAAACAGCCCCTGTGAGTTGTTGTGTTTCAGAATCTTTTAGATGTTTATGTAATTGGATTTTCAGTACATGGCTTTGACTTTAGCCTGTCAGTGTTGTAGTCACAGGATAATAGTAAACTGTTCTGATATTGGTAAATCAGAATATAGTCAGTTTGGGAGGAGTGATATTTCTATAAGCTTTTTTCTCCCCTTATTAGAATATAACTAGGAAGATAACCCTTACTAACAGTAGCAAGTGCTTTTAAACTCTTTGCATGTGTTTTTTAATCTTGTTGTACAAATTCTTAATGAAATACAGATTAAACTGTTTTACTATAAGAGCATTAAATTTATGTACTTTTTGTTATGGTTTAATTGCGAAATTGCAATAGTTGTGTAACTAATCTATTTTAAAACCTGCCTTTGCACAGGGAAAAGGGGATTGCCATGGCCTTTAATGGCATGAAGAGTGGAATATCATTTTATAGTGCCTTTAAGGACTTTATTACATTTTAAAATGCTACTGGAAGGCTTAGAAATGGTTATAAACCCCATACACATTGCTCTGCATTTATGCATCTCATAATCAGATTAAGAAAGGGAAAAAGACTGACATGAAATGTGTATTAGCCCCATTATCAGTTTGGTGCAGTTCCATCATTCAAACTGTCATTTGAGTAAGTTTTTTTAAATTATTTTTTTATAATTCTGCTTTTGGAGCTCTTTCTCTTAACTTACTTTTCTGTCCACAGTTTTATGTTTTTAAAGGAAGTCTGTTCTTTTTCTCTGTTATATAAATCTAGCTCACTTACCAGTTTACACTCCTATTTGCCCAGTGTGATTGTATCTGTAGATGCCTTTGCGTTATCGGTTCTCTTGTCTTAGTGTTTTTGCTTTGGCAATTTTTTTTTTTCTTGTATTTTGTTATTTAGTTTGGCTTTTTTGGGGAACATGCAATTTATCTTGTGCTGTGCCATACCTAGCAGTGATTTTAAGGGACCTGCATGTTAAAGTATAATTTCTAGTAGGAAGAATATATTGAAAACAAACCTAAAATGGAGATGAAATGTGGAGTTGTAGACATGCTTCAAAATTCAGTCGCTTTCAGTCTGTCTTTGTCTCTGCAGACCTTACGTTTTGAGGCCTCAGCTTGTAAATTAGACCCAGATAATCATGAGTGCCAAATATAACAATTCTTGCTGTTTTCAAGTATGCTACTTTTCATTTCTTGTCTGATGTAAGCAATGGGTCATCTTTAATTTTCATTTCCTACTTCACTTGATTGCATTGGACACTGGATATGTTTGCTTCTAGAAAGTTGTTAGAAATATAGGGCTATGTAACTGATGCTCTTGAACTGAAATCAGCAAGAGGTTTTATGGATAATTCCCCTCTCTGCCCTCAACCTCTGGAGAGTAAAGAAAGCTTTTTTTTTTATTCTCAAAGGTGATACTTGTTTTGTACTTGCTTGCAGGAAAGATTAAAGTTGGTGACTGTTCTGGGTGCTGGGCTGCTGTGTGGAACTGCCTTGGCTGTCATTGTGCCAGAAGGAGTACATGCACTTTATGAAGACATTTTGGAAGGTAAGAGCCAAACTCAGCCACCCTTGTTCAAGATAACTTAGATCATGGTGTTAGGCTATACTGAATATTGTTGTCTAGGACTTTTAACATAGATTGTTAGAAGGGTTTCACAGCAGCATGCTACAAAGCCATCACAGGATCACAAAATTCAATAGGCATGATGTGGTGTGGGGCTGCGGCAGGCCTGTGGATTCCCTCACTGAAGGCGTGAAGTTAGAATTCAGTCTCGAAGATGTTAAAGTGTATGCTTGAGAAATGAGGTCCCGAAGCCGTACAAGTGGAAAAACAGAAGATATCCGAGTGGGAAAGTAGAAGGCATCCAAATGGGAAAGTAAAAGGAGTCTGGAGGAGGGAGTCAGATAAGGGGAGAAACTAGCAACAAAGGAAGAGCTTGGCAAAACAATGGACTTACACATAATGTGGTAAAGGGTTATTCAGTAATGTACTGTTGCTAACTAATATTAACCAATGGCTAAAAGACACGCGTGTGTTAGAAAAGGTATATAAGGTAGTGGTTTGTAGTAATAAAGGACCTGCCTATTTTTTCTTCCTACAAAGTCACCAAAAATACGTGTGTGTGTGATTTTTGGCCGTCTCAACAACAACAGCATTATATTGCGTTTTTATGGTGATTTGACAGAGGGATGTGATCAGACAGTGTATTGATGACTTACTGTGTGATCCAGTCATTTGCCGGTCCACGTAGTGTGCTGCTCATGGTACCACTGCTGTTTATGCTAGGTCATGTGTAATGTCCCTTTTTCTGGGAAAAGGTAAAGTTTAACTTTGATGGAACTTCAAAGGAAGTGTAGGGTTGCCTTTGGCAGAGAATGAAATTGTGGATGATTTGCTGTTGTTTTCTGTAGTTTAGATTGCTTCGCAATTAAAGAAATTGCAGAAAATGTTTTATAGATCTTTACGTACTTTCCTTCATGAAAATTTCCTCCTTTGAACCTGGAGAGTATACTGGAATTAAGTGACCTTAATATGCTTGACTGAAAATTATTATATAGGGCTAATTTACAGGGTAGGAAGCATCTCCTTCTTGGGTGAAGGCATTTGTTATAATGAAGCAGATATCCACGCATTGTTCCATATTCAAGCATCCTGTTTTAGTCCACTGTCAACATTCTTCAAACCCTCACAGCCTTTAACAAATAGGTCAAAGCTAATACTGATTGTGCCATGTAGGCACATGGGTGTGGAGCACATCTTACACCCGAAAGTCTTAGTAAACTTCAATTTGAGATTGTGACATTATTTGAAACAGTCAGGGCTCATTGCCTCTGTTTGGAGTGAGCTTTAAAGCTTGCTTTAGCTTGTGCTATTATATTGCCATTGCATGTATGAGATTTTTCCAGCATGCTAAGAATCAGAAATTTGTCTGCAGATAAACAGCAACAACTTAGTGACTGTTACAGGAGAATGGACTAAAAAGTTGAGGCTATAGAGAACTTTGCAAGTGCCTGTACCATTATTGCTTATCTGGGATTGAGAGATAATTGTAATGCTCTACTTTTCTTGTACTGTTTTTTTATCCTTCTTGTTTCTACACTGTTTTAAATTTCATTTTAAACATGCTGTAATTTATTTTGGTTTAGTTTCTACTGAATTTGTTCTTCTACTAGATTTAAAATAAATGGAAGAATAATATGAAATCATCCTTTATCAAGAAGTGAAAGAACCTCTGATTGTGCTTTTATCCTGTACTGTAATTTGTGCACTCTAATATAGGATGTCTCTAATGAACTGTAGTTATGTGTTTGCTCTCCATTCAATTCTAATTTGAAGTAGACTAAACTTTCCTTGTAATGATATGGCTAGCAGTAAATACAATTGCTGTGAGTGATTGCTTTTTCTTTCCTCCACTAAATGGGGCATACTGTTCATGTATGAAATGTACAGCCTGCTGTTTAGAGCTATAAGCTTTATAACTTGAGGTTTAGTACATGGAGAAAAAAGATACTTCCCATTACTGCACTAGTAATATCAGAAGTATTTACCTAGGCAAAAAGAACTTGTTCTGTGAATGAATTCAGACTCGATTCCTAGCTCTCAGTATCGTGTCTAGAGCATGTCTGTAAAGATTTTTTTGTATTGCAAAGAGGCAAGATTTATGGATATTGTAGATTTAACTTGAAAAAATATTTCCAATATTTTTCTTATAAACATAGAATAATCAAAGCTAAGCTTAAGATTGTGAAAACTTGACAGCTCTCAGCGCATTTTTGTTTGAATTCACACATTAACATAATTGGGCCTAGCAAGGTGCCTAAAGGAACACTGAGGTACATTCATGTAACATCAGCGGGGGGAAGCAGGAGGAAAGAGAGAGGCCTTTATTTTCCCAGTTTCAAGTGTAATTTAACTCTGAGGCTGGTTGCTTGTTACCAGAACAGGTATTTGTCGCTGGAACAAATATTTTTCTACAGGCCACAGAATAAATAACTTTTAATTTTTGACCTTGTAGGCTGACAGCAGATAGCATATCATGGTTCAGATTATTATTTGATCATAAGCCTATGTGTATGTGTAGTGAAACCTTGGTTTGATTATTACCGGAAAATAAAATTCCTCTGACGATAAACACTGTCACAAAGATTGTCCTGGGTCACCCACTATGTCATATGGCTTGACATGATCTGAAGCAAAGTTAGCTTTTTAATATAGCTGGCAACAGGCCTGTATGGTACTGTTATTTTATTGCTCACTGTTATTCAGCCCAAATAAGTTTGTGAAAACTTTCAAGGGCTACCAAGCCTATTCTGATGTGCTTTGTCTGTAGTAAAATGGCACTGGCCAACATTATGTAGAGTTGCATGGGTATTACAATTGTCTCATCCAAAAAGGTGTATGAATACCCCAGCAAGAAGATAAGTTTTTGCTCTTAATGTCTAAAACCTCTGACGAGTGTTTGCTAACCAAAAGACCTCCCCAGATTGACAAAAGTTTTCTTTTTGTCACTTAAGCCACAGATATTGGGGAAGCCCTAGTTTATACTCTGCTTCATTTTGTTTGTTGCCATGAAGTTATGTGCATGAAAGTTGTACTGTCACTCACTTAAATGTCTAGAGTAAACTTTAAAACTGTAAGGTTGAATCAGGAGAGATAGTCTGTGTTGAACTACAATTATAATCAATTCAGACATTATAATTACCTTGATTCAAGGTAGTTTCAGGGTAGCTCAGTGAGACAAAGTAAATCACTTGGCGTAAGGGCATGGGGTTAAAACTTGTGCAGGGAAAGGAAACAACCACAAAATATTCAACCCCAGGGCTTGGACTTCCTAGGTTTCTAGGATGGTACTGACGTGTAGGACAGTGTGCCAACTTAATTGTTCTAGTCTGTATCAATGCTAACTTATTTATCTGGAGGCTGATGCTTTCAGATAAGAAGTTAATCTTTAAAAGTCGCATTAGGTCTCAGTGAATTCAACCTGTTTTACTTCTTCACTCTGTATTTTCTTAAATAAAGATTGTGACTTAATCTGCTTGACAGTATCTCTCAATACTGACAAAATTGGCAGTTTCAGTTAAAAAATGAATTATTCTGCAATTTTTATCAATCAATTTGTATTTAAAATGCAGCATTTAAACAAAGCAGCCTGGCCGTGTTTAGTCCCCTGTCTCCTAATCTGTTTGCTTACCTGCCACAGGGAAGCATCACCCTGCAAGCGAGATGCAGCATGTGATGGAGTCTGAGAAGGTGGCAGAAATCCCAGTTGCGCATGAGTATGGCCATGACCATTCCAGGTTACATGCTTACATTGGTGTATCCCTTGTCCTTGGATTTGTCTTCATGCTGTTGGTGGATCAGATAGGCAGCTCTCATGTGCACTCTACAGATGGTAAGTAAAGATTCACTTCATTTAGACTTGTTGATTGATTGACTGACTTAGTCTTAATTAGCACATTGCAATTTTTTTTAATGCTACTGGGATTTAATTTGACCAGCATGTTGAGAGTTTTAGTAGGTGCTTTACAAAGAAAAAGCAGGGTCTGTGGTGAACTGTTTGTGCTGAAAATCTGTCCTGGAATTCAGCATAATTTTGAGAGCTTGCTTGGCTAACATGAAATAACTGTATGAGCACATACAGTGACACTTGAGTCTGTTTTACAGTGTCACCCATAGGGGATTTCTTTGGCTTTCCAAAAACCTTTGTGTTAGTCTTGTCTTTGTTTGGTTTCTCTAATTATTTTTCATACATGTAGGTAAAAATTGCAAAGAACAGCAAGTTACCTTAAGTAAGACTCCAGAAATTACTAGATGTAAGCTCTGGTACTTTTCTGTAACTGCACAGCTGCACTCCCCTACTGGTCTGGAGCCTCACTTACTTCCACATACTTTCTGCCTGGAGCAAAGGTATCCTAACATCACTGAAGACTGTTAAGATGCCTGTGGTTGCCTTTGTTTTCTGCCTATGGCTTCACACTCAGGCTGAGTGCACCGAAGGTCTTTTATAATCCGAAAAAGTATTTTACTGTCTTTGGCTGCTCATTTTCTCCTACATAATCTCTTCTGATAGTGGAAATTGTTCCTCAAAAATTAAGGATTCTGTCTTGAGGGAAGTACAGAACATTTGTGTGCACACACACGCACAGAGAGGTATGTTTTGGTTTGATCCTTAGCAGTTCACAGCGCAGCTCTTGAAATGCCTGCATGAGGTTAGTATGGTGGGACAGATGGGAAGCCAGTGCAGGGGCTGTGACACCTCTGTGCTCCTGGAGAAGCGTAAATGGAGCCACAGTTACGTCTAGCTGATTTTCAGAGCTTTTCAAAGGAAACTGGCACTAAGGATGACAAGGGGATGCAGGTCAGCAACTGGCAGGAGAATCTTCAGTTTTGTATAGTTTGACCCTTTTCTGTGTCTCTGATCAGAGCAAATACTAGGAGAGAACTGATTTGTGTTAGAGATCCATGATATAAAATAGGATATTAAGTAAAGCTTTATCTAGTCTGTACCTCTATCAGAAGAAACGTAGTAGTGTTTTTGTAATGTTTTTTAAAATTACCATGGAAAAACATTTTTGTCATTTGAACCAATGTGTGGTAGTTTTTTTGTCATATAGGTGGCTGCATCTTGCTATCACAGAGTCAATAGAACAGTTAGGGTTGGAAAGGACCTTAAGATCATCTAGTTCCAACCCCCCTGCCATGGGCAGGGACTTTTCACACTAGGCTCTGCCGTCCAAGATTCTGTCCACCCGTCCTTGAACATTGCTAGGAATGGAGCATTTGCCACTTCTTTGGGCAACCTGTTCCAGTTCGCCACCCTCACAGTAAAAATTCTGTGGGCCAGAATGGGGATATGAAACCAAATGTAGCTCTCTGGGTGTTTTTTGTTCTGGTCAATCTAAAGCAAATGTAGAGGAAACATTCTCTGTGAATATCTCCTCCTATTTGGCATGAGTATTCCATCACAGTTGCCCAACTGCAGCTTATACAATGAATGGCTCAAATAGATTCCCCTGGATTCAGAGGATCAATCTGACTGAAAAGAATACATTAGTTGTTAGCCAGCTCCCTTTCCTGATCTGACTCACTGGGCAGCTGTGTGGGTGCCTGGGCACTGGGGAGAAACTGGAGGTGTGGGAACAGGTGGAAAGGAATAGGACTGGACTCTCTGTTTTGGTTGCAGCGCAGACTTATAAAGTAGCTGTGTAAGTGTGCCTGCATCAGTATGCTGACTGCTAGTATAATGAAGTAATGGCTGTTCAACTGTTTAGAATTAAACAGTTGAACAATAAGAGGTTTCTATACCTGTGTACAACTTGCCTGCTCTGTTCATTGCAGTGATCCTTTGTACAGCTTCGCTGCTGATTGCGTAGTGGTGGACATTGCCCTGTTGTGCTGTGTAATGAGAATGAGCTGACCTGCAAGTGTCCTCGGAGTGGTTGTCAAACAATTGCAGTCAAAACACTGAATCTCAGCAGCACTAGTTGCATTTCTCCTCTATGATGACTAACGCTGGAGGGAAGTCTTTGCAACTGCTGCCATGACAAGTAGAATTTATTGCTTATTAGGAATTGACGGAGAATCAGTGCAGTAGAGACTGCTTCAGACTGTCACCTGAAGGCAAATGCCAACGTTGGGCTATGTGGGAAAAAATCATCCTGACTCTTCAAGCACCTCTGGATTCTGGGCATGCAAAACTAGCTATTCTTCCCCTTGGTAGCCCAGAACTCTTAACATCTGGTTTCAGGAGGTTAAGAAAAACAGCTGCTCCTGCCTGTATTAATGATCCTGTAAATTGCAAAGCATTATCTTTGATTCTGTCACTTGTTGACAGAACTTCGGGTGATTTGGAAGTGTTAGGTATCAGACTGTTTTACAGTAAACCTAATGCAAAAATACAAAAGCTGGTAGTTTTGAATATAATTGCCTAAGCAACTGGAAGACACATATGCAGTGATACATGTTTCTCCAGCATAATTTATTTATTTGTTCCCTTAACTTTTCTTATTTCAGATCCGGAAGCTGCAAGATCCGGCAACTCCAAAATCACAACAACACTGGGACTAGTAGTCCATGCTGCAGGTAATGTGGGACCTATTGCTAGGACTTGGACTTCTGTTGCTATGCAGCTTATCTTTAGATGTGATGAAAACACTTGGTTTTTTTTCTTGAAGGTGCCTTTTTATTTAAAACCAGCCCTCAGAAAAAAACAAACAAAAACCACCCACCAAAACCAACCAAACGACAACAAGAACACAGGGTGGAGAGAACTAAGGATCTTTCCCCAAACTCACTGGGAAAGCATACTACAGTGCTGAGAATGTTCGATGGAGTTTTGTTTGGGTGCAGTATTGTAACTTAATTTTTCCCATTTGAAAAGTTGTGTGATGCTCACTGTGCCTCTTCAGTTCTTTTGCTGGCTGCTTGAGCTGGTAAATTTCAGTACACACCAACACATTTGATAAGTAGTATGAAACACTTTGGGGTTTGCTTGTCAGTTGACCTGTGTATTTAAAAAACTGTGAAGTTCAAAGACGTGTTTATGGAAAAAAGGACATTGTAGGGTGGAGCACAAAGATTTGACAGACATTTCAGATGACTTGCAAGGGCTTCAAAAGTTACATGTGTTTTGCAGCCAACCCATGTTCGTGTTGTAATTCTTCACTATATATATGTAGTATAAATATGCTCTTTAATCCCCTCTACTAATAGTTATTGTCTAGATAAGTTCTAAGATGTTGGTAAAAAGATTTCTTCACTAAATGAAATGTCTATATATTAAGGATTAATATAGAATACATTTCCTATTTTGTATAGACAATATATGTTAAAAGGTAAAAAGATAGTATTTACAACAGTTTGAAAATTCATTTAAAGAGTAGAAATTAAAATTCTTTCTTAGAATCTAAAGCAGATTTTTTCTAATTCAGAGAGAAACCACTTCTGCTACAGAAGACTGAAATAACTAAACTTCTTACGTGATTCTGATTTGTCAGAATGTGTCAGTGCTGAATAGATTTCTCTGTATGATTTTTATAGTCTTGGGAGATTAGCCACAGCTCCTGTTGAAGGTTGTCTAATACCCTGTAATTATTGTGGCTTAACAAACAAAGGGGAGTGAATCATGTGTTGGATTGATATTGTTAATGACATTTTGAGTAACAGGAATTCTTGAATCAACATGTTTCGTGCCATCACCTGTTGGGGGGATGGGAAAGCTGAAATTAATGTGGAGGAATAATCATGAATTTGTACTCCTGTTTCAGCTGATGGTGTTGCATTGGGTGCAGCAGCTTCAACTTCTCAGACTAGTGTCCAGTTGATAGTGTTTGTTGCAATTATGTTGCACAAGGTAAGTCATCACCCCAAAAAAATCTCTTTTGCTCTTTAAAAGACTGCTGAAGCATACAGAAATTACTAAAGATCATGAGTTTCCTTAGTGGTGTTATATGGAAATGCGTAACACCATCAAAATCGACAGATTAGTGATACAGCTTCAAGGACCAAAAAGCCCTGGTACAATGTGTGACACAATAGCGAATGATGAGTACTAAGTGTGAAGGGAGTATGAATGAGAGAGAATTCTGACTGCCTGCTGCCTGCTTTGGTTGCAGTGGTTGGGAAGTGTCCCAAAAGGAGGGAGAGAATAGCCCATGAAAACATGTGGGAGCTTCATGTGACTTTTTCTGAAGCTAGTGTGGTGGTGGTTTTTGTTTTTCAAGCAACCCCTCTCCCAGATTCCTACTGCTGTAAGAGTTGTATTCAAAGAAGTTCTAGAGGATAGAGCACAGAAGTACACGGTAGTGTATTCAAGGAGGAAAAAGTAGTTTTATGCTGATCACAGCAGGTTCTTTATTCTGTAACGTTCTTAAGAAAATGGGAAGTGTATTTGTTAGAGCTTTACTGTTTAAAGTGGTAGTCTTTTGAAAACACTTAATAACAGAGTACTAAATTGTAACTTCTGGTTACCTATGTTATTGTAGCTTCAACATCAGTCATATGACGAAAAAAATTGTTTTTCTTATGGTAATGAGTAAACAGCGGCTCTTGGAGATTGAAAGATCTTTCTCCTTAATGTTTGTGCAAAGATAGCTATGTAGGTTCTAAACATGTGTGCAAATGCATACTTGACTTATGGTATTACAGTAGTAAGTCTTGCATTCCTCCAAAAACCTTACTTGTGTAATTGCACATTCAGAATGTTAGCAAAGCTGGATCTACTGTATCTTTTCACTGTTCATATGAAAGTTGTGGTTTACCTGTCTTCAGAGGTGGCAACATCAGTGTCACATCTTGCTGTGAATCTTCATTTATGGCTATTGCCAAGTGAAACCTGTTGTTATTCTTAATGTTCCAATTAACTGACTTTTGAAATTGTATAACTTTAGAAGAGGGAATTTTCTGCTATGAAAGATTATAAAGAACTTTTTGGTATTGAAAGATAAATACATTTCTTCTCTGGTGTCTTTTTTTATTTTTCTATCTTCTGATCCTGATTGATGCTTTTGTCTTTCTCAGCTTTTTTCCTTCACTCATGGTTTCCTTCTTCCAGGTTAAAAAAAAAATAAATCTGTGTATTAAACTGCTCAGTGTATTTTTAGTTTGTCTTGCCTGAAAAATGTCAAGGTGGATTGCTATTGTCCTTACACAGGTGAAAATATAGTAAATTCCATGAGTGCAGGACAGCTATGACTTGTGGATAAGAAACTGAATGCCAGCAGATGGAGAAGGAAATGTTTGTTTGCTTCCCAGTGGGAACAGAAATGAAACTGAATGGTGAGCTAGTCAAAGAGCTCTTAAGTCTTTGTTTGTGTGAAGGCTGGCAGTTATCTATCTTGGGGGATTTTGTAGAATTTTTTTCTGCTCTAGATAAAGAAACTGTCCATCTAGGGTTGTGTAGTAGTACCCGGATGAAAAAAAGAGATCGCAGAAGTTTATGGAGACTTGGGGATTACAGCAATGACTCAAGTAAGAGTGGACATTTAATATTTTTAGTGACTACACAAATACGTGTACTCTGATAGCCAGAACACGAGTTTCCATTAGGTATGGTTACTAAGGTAGGGCTGTCTGCAGGCTACTGTTGTATTTGGGTTAGCTGCAACATGCTAGTGCTCTCCCTGAATTTCTCCCAGTTCTGTACACTTCAGCGTAGCAAGTCATATTTCAACTTTATCTCAGTTTTCAGAGGGTTTTAGAAAGTATTGTATTACAAGTGAATATTGTATTTTGCAGGCACCAGCTGCCTTTGGCCTGGTTTCCTTCCTGATGCACGCTGGGCTGGAACGGAATCGAATTAGAAAACACTTGCTGGTCTTTGCGTTAGCAGCACCTGTTATGTCAATGGTGACATACTTAGGGCTAAGCAAGGTAGGTCTGTGATTTGTTCTGCCTAAAATGTGGCTTAGCAGTGGAGTTCAGGGAAAGGAATCAATGAGTTTCATAGAACATTATTCCAAACTGCTAGAAAAATTTGGCAGAATGAAGATGATAAAATAAGTAGATGAAAAGGTAGTGGTATGAATGTGCAAAATAAAAAATAACCCTTGCTTTCCATCAGAACCAGTGATATACCTCCTATAGAGTTTTGCATAGCTTTTTGTAGAAGGCTGGTTTCTGACTTTTTTTCTGCTGCTCCCCACTCTGAAAAATTTATTCATATACCAGCTTTTGTCTGGTGGTTATAACTGAGGAATTTTCAATGTTGCTGTATGCATCTTAATGTGCAGGTAGAAAATCATAGAATGGTTTGGGTTGGAAAGGACCTTAAGATCATCTAGTTCCATCCACCCTGCCATGGGAAGGAACACCTCACATGACCATGTCACCCAAGACTCTGTCCAACCTGGCCTTGAGCACTGCCAGGGATGGATAATTTTGCCACTTCTTTGCACAACCCATTCCAGTGCCTCACTCCCCTCACAGTAAAGATCTTCTTCCTTATGTCTAACCTGAACTCCCCCTGTTAAAGTTTGAACCTATTACCTCTTCTCCTGTCTCTACAGTCCCTGATGAAGAGTCCCTCTCCAGCATCCTCGTACGCCCCCAGTAATATTTGTTAGCTTCCCCCACCATCTCAGAACTGTTCCTGTATGTTCAGAGTCTTTATTGTGCTGCATCAGAGGTTGAATCCTCAGCTAGAACAGACTTTTTGCCTCTTGCGCTCCTTTAAACCATAGTCTTGTCTTGTCTTTGTACAGCAAATGGCCTGTGAAGTGGGCCACTGCATATGACTCTGTATCTCTATCCAAATTAAATGCTTCTATTCTTCATAGCATTTCCTATGACACTCCTGTATTTTTAATTGCTGTGGGCCAAGCTGGTGACAGGCTATTTTGTTGTGTTGTAAAGAATCTAATGTGATCTCATGAAAATCAAGGCATGAGGGGAAAGATTGAATAAATCATCTGGGCTAATCTCTTTACTTGATGGAAAGGACTTATATTTGATACTGCAGTACAGGAGACAGCAGAAGCGGTTGGGTTTGTAAATAGAAATAAGAATGCTCTTTGTGTATTCTTTTGGTGTAGACTTACTAAGAGTTGGGTTTGTATTTTGCAAACAGAGAACTGATAAGGCATAAGGGCTGTCACAGTGGTCTTATAGCTCCAGAGCAGAAGATACATCTCCAGTCTGGAAAAATTACCTTAGGGCTAACATCACATTAGAATTGGAAATTGTTCAAGAAGCATTTTGAAACTGACGCAAGTGGGTTTGCATTTCATTACATTTAATTATGTGTACTGTGATCTTAATCCTAGTATGAACCTGAAGAGGTGCTCAGTTTTGATCCTGAAGATGCATTTTCTTGTCAAGTTTGCATGGAAATTCTCGAAGATAGGGGTGTTCACTTGTACATACAAATGAAATATTGAATGGGTGGTGTTTTGGGACTTAAATCTAGCAAATCTTGCTCTGACCAGCAGGGGACCAGATATTTAAAGGCAACCATCTGATCTGAACTCTGTTTAGAAAAAGTGGGGAAAAAAAAGTCTTGGGAGTCCTTCATAAAATTTGTGGATTAGCAATATAAACATTTTTTTCTAAGTGCACTTTGTCATTTTGACATCTTGTGTGTTGCTGTGAGATGGTCAAGCAAGATGTTTCATTTGGCACCGGCTATGACTCTCTTTTCTTCTGTTAAGGATTCCTGGGAGTCCAAAGTGAGCTAACTAGAATGAGAGGTATCTTTCTGACATGCTGACTTTAGAATGCCAGTTGCTACATATAAGGTGCAAGACAAAAAGTAACACATTGAGCCGTTGCCTCTGAGCGAGCAAGCGTTGATAGAAGTTGTACTGTGTCTTGCTGCTTACAGAATGTTGGTTGAAGAACATCTGTTTATCCTTACTTTTGTTCTTTCTGTCTTTTTCCATTTCAGAGCAGCAAAGAAGCCCTTTCAGAAGTTAATGCCACCGGAGTTGCTATGCTGTTTTCTGCTGGGACTTTCCTTTATGTTGCCACAGTTCATGTCCTCCCAGAAGTAGGAGGAATTGCTCATAGCCACAAACCTGAATCAACTGGAGGAAAAGGACTCAGTCGTCTGGAGGTGGCAGCCCTTGTAATAGGATGCCTTATTCCTCTAGTTTTGTCCATTGGACACCATCACTAAATGCTCAAATTTCACCGTTCTCCTCGATCTGACATGAGCAGTAAATGTTGGCTGCTCCCTTTATCATTGTCTCTTACCTTTCATCCATCCCATCCACTTTATGGAGTTCAGAGGGAACGCTGATTGCAAAATGAGGAATACTGGGAAAGCTTTTAGTGTAGCAAAATGTACTTTGGCAGCCGGACGTAATTCTATGTAACTTTCTTTTCTGAAGACATTTGCTATTTTAGTTGTTACTTCTGGCCCTATTCTCAGGGAAGATGGAATTTGGAGTTTAAGAAAAGTGAGCAGGGAAGAACATAGAGACTCATCATGAAATTTCGATCATCAAAATATCCTGCAATTCAGCTTTCACAGCTCAGAGCATAAACAAAGGATGGCTGCTGCCTGAGAGGTTGAAGTCTTACTAATGAAGAAGGGTGTTTCCCCTCATCGGTTCTGTATTGTCCTGACAATGCGACTGGTCCTTATGATGTTTGTCACTAATGGCATGGCAAAAATGGGCTACACTCAGAACTCTGGACACCACTACAATTGTCACGGAAGTGTCACTGATAGGAAAGAATTGATAAAATCGAAGTATAGGATTAGAGTAGGGAATCAGCTGGTTAAGAAAGTGCAAACAATTTTTGCTGTGAATTCCATTAAGGCAAAGAATAAAAGCAAGGAGAGTAGTGTTTTGATTGTTTATGCAACTGTTAATAAACTTTTAAAAGGCACTGTTTCTTGGGAGATGGTCTTCTGCCAAGTCCATAAAGCAAAAGCACCAGAAAGATTAATAGGAATTAGGTATTGGGTGCTGTGATTACACTGCTGCTACTGTTAAGAGAGATACCCATAGTGTCCTTTGAGCTGTTCTGGGCTCTGAAGAGTAGAAATCTGAAGGAGACAGCTGTTGAGGGACCAGAGAACTCTATTAGCTCATTTTCAAAAGTCTGAACTGCTGAAATCAGTGAGGGTGCGGGTATTTTATCATTAAATAAAAGGTGTTAAGGCTAACAAAGGAAGTTTAACTAAATATTTATGCTAAGTATAGAGTACAAGTGTAACGAAAGCAGTTCTGAACAAAAACCCCTCAAACAAAATACCCAGATTGGTGGGTTCCCAGTGGACTGGTTAGGCATTTTGTTTTTCCTTTGGGAACTCTGCATTTGCCTCTTACGCTGGTAAGCGTTAGTTTTGGTGACTACTGGAGGACTTATTGGCAACTGCTGATGCCTCTCACTGCAGAAGAGTGCTAGAAGATCCCTCCTTTCCAAGGAACAGCCTTCTCTTGTCAGACACCATTTCTCTTATGCAAAATATATTATACTCTAATGACTGAGGTGCATTGAAAAGTCAGGAAAGCTTGACATGAGCAGACTCAATATAAAATTATTTCTTTAGGGGGAAACTTTTTTAATGCCATACTCTTTTTAAGCTGTGATGTCTGCACTTTTTAAGGATAACATTGCCAAATTTTTTTTTTTTTCCAAATGGATTTTTCAAGGCTTGAAATACCTTCTTAACTGAAGTGCTTCTTGTTTCCATCTGAACGAGTGTGTCTGTTTCTCATGCTGTCTGTTACATGTACTAAGCAGGCCATTGTGCCACTTGAACTTCTTCACATTTTTGTCATTGTCCTCTTTGTCTAGTAATTCAGTAATGATTATAGCCTGGTTCTTGAACTAGTGATTGCTTGGTCTCTTGGCTTTGTAACAATACAGGTGTATCCGGGTTTGGACTTAGTATTGATCTTTGGGAGTGCTTGTTCATTTGTCTGTTTTGCTATCCAAAATCAATGCAAAATTCTTAGAAATCATTTTGCCCCGCGAGACAGTATTTTCAGATAGAATTAGTGTATCAGGCCTAAACAAGCATTTTTGACATTAGACCTTCAAAAGTTCTAAGAAGCCACTGCAATATCAGTGGCATAGATGAGATCCTCTCCTGCACTTTATTTTACAGCATACATATGCGACTAAGTTACCTGTTTAAAAAGGTCAGTGATACAGGTTACTGACACATGCTAATGACGCCCAGTGATGTTTCACCGGGCTCCCAGTGTTCTTCCCGATTTCCCCCTAAATACTTTCTTCCTTGATAATCTCAGTGTTTTACCTTGCATAATCTTCCCACATAACTGTTTGCAGAAGCTGAAGAGTTTGCAAGATCTGCAGCAGAAGCAGGAGATGGCATAGTGCAGCACCAGATGCTTATGTTTTGTAGAACAGTAAGCTTTATTCTTTAAACTATCATCTCTCACTTGCACTTCCACCCTACTAGTTAAATGGCATCCTGACTGTGTTCTACTTCTGCCTCATTCTATGTATAATAATAGCAACAGTTTCGAGAGGTATACAAGTGAGGTCTCATTTTATGCCTTTTGCTCCAGTGCTGGAGAATGTTGATAGTACCTTCTTACAAGCATTAGTGTGCGCTGATGAGGATGTGACAGCCAGCCTTTTCACTTCTGATGTAACTTCTGGAGTATTACTCATCAGAGGTGCTGCTGCTGAGAGGTCTTGTTGTCTTTCTTTTCCCCTGGCCCTCAGATCCTATTCCCAATTCATGGTGCAGCCACCAGAAAGGGTAATATTCAGTTTAATGATTCATGAGCTAGAGAGGCTAAGTTACAGCAGCAGGTGAGAGATTTTAAATTAAAACATTGGCACTTTAAAATTGGCACAAAAAATCTGCTAGATCATACTTTTCATTTTGGAACTTTGTTAAGTGGTAGAAGACTTCTATTTTATTTTATTTTTCCTACCCATTTAAAAGCAGCAGTAGCATTTTCTTTTGGCTGCCTCTGTTACCTCTGTGTTGAGCTACTATTTTCAATTCTGTAGCTGAAACTGCAGTGGCTAAGGAAGCTTTTGGTTATGTGATAAGGAAAATACAAAATTTTAAATGATCAAAGTTTTCCAAATTGTTAGTTCCACATAGAGGATTATTGTCTTGAAGCAGGGTATTTTAATGAGTTAAATAAAATGGCCCGTTTTATCATAGCTGTGTTTTTACCTTTTTCGCCATCTGTCACAGTAAATCCAGGCACTACATGTAGTCAGGTCCATCTGGTATCATTTTCTGCTCCTCAGGGGACCGTGGTCCAAACAAATTCCTCTTACTCTCTGTAGTAGTCATCTTCGCCCATGTTCTGTGCCGTGTGGTAGGTGGCAGCAAGTCTAGCAAGTAATGCTTTAACCAAGTGCATTTCCTTCTGTAAATTCCTCTAGGAAGTCTATAATCTCATCAGTTGTATTTTCTGTTAATGATTCTTATTTGGCGATAGGAATTAGATTAAAGCTGTTTGTGTTCAGCTGTTTTCCTTACTGTTCTAATTCTTCTATTGTTCCTTACATAAAGAAGGGAAATATACTCCTTCAGCAGCTGATGACAGATGCAGAAACTGCACTGACATTAACTTAAGTGAGGGTGGCAGAGCTGTCACACCAGGGTAGGAATCCTTCGTAGCTGTGGCATGTCAAATGACTGGGCGTTAAACAGAGAACCCACTGCTGACTTCAGATAACTGTTTCCAGATGGACTGTGTAAAAGGCTAGTGCTATCCAAGAGACCCAGGAAAACTGTTTTTCAGAAACTAGTTCAGAGCCTTCAAGGAGCTTTTGACAGTAGCAGGTGTGTGCTTGTCATATCAGCTCTATGCAGAATGGGAGAGATGGTGTGGAATAAACAGTGTTGCTGCTCCTGCTCCCTTCCTGTTCTGTGCTGGGACTTGGGAAGAAGAGAAAGGAAGTGTATTTGGCAGCGGTGGGGAAAGGAATGGTTGCAGTATGGTGGGGAAGTATATGATGAATTTCAGATTCCTGTTCACCTCTTTTAAAGATAAAGTGTTGGGTTTTTTTTCTTACTGTCCTTTTATTACATCCCTTAGCAACACTGGCTTTCTAGGGGAAAACATTGCTTGGTCATAGCTGTTTACCTGACTCCATGTATAGAACTGTGATTTTAATGTCTCATTTTCAAAACCATTTGTACACAAAATCATTCCATGAATGGCTGCCTTATAATTTTTCCAATTTAATTGTGAGCGGTTAAAATAATGTTGCCATTTTCAATTTGTTTTATTATATTAAATTTTTATTAGGTGCAGTGCTTTGGAGTTGGCTTATCATTTATTGCATGGGGTTTTGTGACAGCTCCATCAAAGAACAGTGACACTCTTCAATGGGGTGTGAGCAATGCAGGCAGTACATCTTGTCTAAGCGTTTGCTACTTTTCTTCACAACATCTGAGTGTCTCCTGGAAGCGTGAAGTGTGAAACTGCTGGGAGATGTTGAGGGCAGTCTAGCAGGTTGATTTGGACGTGGGTATGAATGGTTTAGTTATAAATACAGAAATAATTTGACAGCTCCACTTGAGAGCAGCATTTGACAGCTTCTGTCTCCCACTGAGTGTTTAGGAGTTGGCATTGCCCTGGAGCTACCTCTTCCTCCATCCCACCCCCAGGGAAATCTCTGAAGCTGGCAAGGCAAGAGACCTCTTCAGAGGGCCAGCATGAGATGACAGGCTCAAGATTGCTCCAGGCCACTGTTAAAAAGCTGGAGGATGCCACGGGCTAAATTAAAATGGGAGCTCTGTACAGAGTGAAAACAATCTTGTCAGCACCAAGCCCAAAATGCGAACACTATGTCCCTACATTCTTTTTGGAAACTTTGTGACAAAGTAGTTTTTCCTGCATGGGAAATAGGCATGCAAAGATGTGAAGAAAACCTTAGCCTGCTTCTTGTCCTTATGTTAAGGGGCAAAACTGCTGGTAAAATCTTTCATGCTCCTGTTCTGTGTGGTTTTGGTGGGGTTTTGTATTTTCCCCATCCATCTTTCTGCTCTTTCCAGGCACTGAATCACAGCTCAGCTTTCCTTTTGGCTGCCCTGTGGTCCTACTGCTTACCTGTTCACAGCTCTCCAGAGCTGCGAACCCTTTACTATCGACAGCTTTTCCTGTAAGGCAGCTTGCCTTCTTCCTGTGATGTGCAATGAAATGAAAGCCTTTGTTAAGCCATAGCTTCCTAAATGCTCTCTCTAATGCTGGTTATGGTAGTCATTGTAACTGAAAGTGGATTGTGTTCTTGCTGTGAAGAACAATTGTCTTCTCAGGCTCCTGAATTTCTCTGGAAGGGTTTTATTTGCCTCAGGCATAATTTTGAATTACAAAGAATAGTTGGAAATTAAATTTTAGTAGTGGTTTCTGAGAGATGCTCAGGCAGGGCACAGGAGGAGAGGTTTGAAAATTCTGTTATCTGAGCAAAAATGTGGGGACAGTTGTGGGGTTCTTTGGTTGGAAGAAGAAAATTAATGTAGGACATTTCAGGCTTTTTAGGGTTTGCAGTGTCACACAGTGTTTTAGCTACTTCACTCAAGCGATAAGCAGCCTTCTCAGCTAATAGCTTCTTATTTTTCTGATTAGGAAAAAGTGTAATATTTCACTAGACTGTCTTAAGAGAATACAATTAATGTGAAGTCAGTAGGAGAACTAAAACAAATAAGAGTGTTGCTATCATAAGTAGTACAGGCAGATGCAAGAATGTAAGGATGAGAAGGTGGTATTTTCCCAGATAGGCTCTTGGTTTTTAGGCAAGTAAAATTCAGCTTTCATGATGAAGCATTATGCGGTACATTAACATTTGTTTTCAATTTGTTTAATAAAAGTGTCGCCTCGGTAACTGGAGACTTAGCCACTGTAATCTGTTGTAAATCCTTTTGGAGATGTGAAGAAGTGCTTTCGGTGCATTTGTGTTACAAAAGTTACCACTAAACCCGTAAAGATTAAGGAGTTGTGGTGGTTCGGGCTTCCTGGTGATGGCTGTAGAGTGTTCCTTCATTTGTTAAGGAAAAAAAATTCATCAGCATTTTTATCAGACTCATTAGGGATGAGTACAGCTGCAAGACGATGAGCTGTCATCTATTGTTCTAGCTTACAAATTAAGCCATTCTTCTACTGCAAGCCTTACCCAAGTATCCCTGCAGGCAGAATGGCACAACATTCCACCCTCCTTATCATAGCACTTCTCCCTCTTGCCTGGGCTGTCTAGAGATTAACAAACCTTTATGGTGGATGGAAAAAATGGATGTAAAAATGCAGGAAGGAGTTCATTCAGGAAGCTTGTAGAGCTAATTAAAAGTAAGCTGTATTATGCTGACTGACACCAAAGATACACAGTATTTAGAAAGTCTAAAAGCAGAGATGAAATTCTTAGAAAGGGGAAAATGCTTGTTCTGTATCTGTATGCCCGCCAAGTGACTGGAGTCGTAATTATGATATATGATCACATTTATGTTGGAGTCTGCAGAAGTTAATGGGCTTCTGCTGCCTGAAGAAGCATGTTAAATTGGATACTTGTGGTTATACTGGGCTGAAGAGGATTGCTAAAAACACTGCTTAGAAGCCTTGCTAGTCTTGTGCACCTAGTCTTACTGTACCTCTTAGTCAAAGCTTTTCTTGCTTGCCTCCAGAGGGTGAAGCTCTAAGTAGAACAAGTCATGTTTTATGACTGCAATGGGTAACCCGTGTTCTGTTTCTCTTCTGACAGAGAAACTGAGGGACTGCTGGTCTTGAATGAAACTCCGCTCCTGGTATATGCTCTGTGCGGATGCTTCATATGAACATGACTTGGTCCCTGCAGCTTCCACTACTGAATGAAGATCTACTGAGTGATGTTAAAACAGCTAAGGAGTGTGTGTCTCCAGTGGGCAGACAGTAGCCCGTGGCTCTCATTTACTTCTTTCCTTACTGTTGTGTCAGATCTTACAAATGTTGATGGTGCTCCAGTTGTTTATCTGTGTTAATATGTAGAGGTATCATGTTTTTCCCCGCCATTATTCTGCCAAGGAAACTAACAAATTCTTCTTTTTGCAGGATTTTTTTGGCTGGCCATTGTACCCAAACTACTGCGTGCATATGGGTATTGTTGTGATATTCTGGAGAGAAATCAAGGTACATACTTAAGTTGGGTAGGGACATTGCCAGGCTGGACACTAAGCCCCAGTGTACTGAACTCTGCTTCCGTGCCCTTGTTACAAAGGCAGCACTTCTTCTGTGCTCAAAATTAGTAGAACTGAGTAAGCAATTGCACCTTGAAACATTGTGCTGCCCCCCAAAATAACTGCCTTAAACCTGATCTCTGATCTACTTGCTGGATCTTGTGTCATGGTTCCACAGGGTGCAAAGGGTAAGGAAATCCTTTAAAAGTGCTGCACTGGCATTTATGTAGCCTGTGCTACTCACGTGTGTGTGTTATAAGTAGTCCTTGACTTGACTTCAGTGTTTTCTGTGCAGGAGGCTGCCAGCAGAGCTGGCTAAGCCATTGCTGCCGAGCTGTGTCACCTAGTCAAATCATGTCCTTGGTAACTCTGTTGTCACCTTTGAATTAAGGCTGAATAATGTTGATTGCATGCAGGTAAGACACAGGTAAAATGAAATACTTTAGGAAAGGTAAACAAATGCAGGTCATGTGCATGCTAAGCAGCTCTGAACATTCTTATAAAACCTCCTTGGGGAAAGGTTTGTTCTTCCCCATCCTTATGCATGGAGATTCAGCCACTCCCCTTGAGAAGTGCTCCCACTGCCGTTGTGCTCACCACAGCCACAGAAGCAGCTTGGCTGACTGGGCACCAGTCACCATGGGAGTGCAGGAAGGGAAGGGATCACATGCTGCTAGGTTCAGAATCTAAAGAAACAAAGCAAGCAGGTAAAGCTGTATTTATTTACTGCTCTTGAAGAGGATGTTGGTTGGAAACAGCATATTTCACTATTCCAGCATTTGTGTAAGCTGTGTGATCCTTTCATGTCATTTAGGCATGATGGGGGGGGGGGGGAATAGTGCATTGCTGGAAGCCTATGATCTAGCTTCTGGAGGAAGCTTTTTCAAATGTAACTGACCACTCTTGTGTATTCTAAAGTCCCTAAAAATGGCTGTTTAGGAGAAACATTAAAAAAAAAACCAACCCAACCAAACAAATCCCCTACAAAAAACCAAAACCCCAAAACGAACCAAAGAAACACCCACAAAAAAAATCCAAACAACAAAAAAGCCCAAACCACCACCAGCAAAACCCCAGAATGAATAATGAATGAGTCTTGTTCCAGAAGAGATCTCTCAGTAGGACTAACCCCCCCTTCCCCCCAAAATTATCTCCTTTATATGCTGAAATGATCATTGACTGTCGTGTCAGCCCCTGATCAAGCCAACCCTCAAAAGACAGGCTCTGAGTGTTTACTGTCCGCAAGGCTGTGGGCTGGCTGTGTGCTATCAAACCCTTTTGCTTCAGTCAACTGACATTTTATTTCCTGTCTTCCTGTAGGTCTCCTGAGGAGGTGCTATATCCACAGCTGTAGTTCGATTAATATCACTCATGGGCCACAGTGTTGATCTGGGTGGATTCGAAGACCTGGGTGTTGGTGGAAGACTTTGTCTGGAATGGGAGGCTAGGAGCACATGATTCCTACCAAGGGATGGTGTCAGATGGGGTTATATATCTACAAAGGCTCTTTAATGCCTGTTTGCTGAATGGCTCTTTTCTTTGAGCTCTGCAGGACAGCTCTGAATTCCAATCTGATACTAAAAATTTAATCATATGTAAAAGAAACTGTCAACCTATCACACTAGACATGGATTGGTGGTGGTTGCTTTTGTTCTATTTAAAATAGCATCCACACACAACTGTACATCTGGGAAGCTGGAGCATCATTTTTATAGGTACACATGGTATTTTATCTTTGCAAGAATGATGTGTTATAACCAAAACCTGAGCTGGAAATTCTTATTTCTCCGTGTTGTTCTGCTATACAGTACTACTGTAAGGCTGCCCAGAACATAAAGGTATAACTTTTCACTTAAAAAAACCCCATGAATACATGCCTTCTCATCAGCTGCAGTTAGCCATATGTGTGTGCTTAAACTGAAAGGTGGCATCTTGTGGCTGGAGGGTGGCCTGTGATGATGGAGTGCTACTTCTCTATTACCTTGCACTGCCTGCTGCTTCGAAGGTTATTTTGAGCAAAATTTTTTTGGCTTGATGCGTAGGAAAAATAGGGGCAACACATTAGCAAAATAATTCCTGTCTCTCAGCAGGAAGGTTTTCTGAGTAAAGCTCCAGTGTTTTCTTTCCAGGATGTACAGCTCTGTTTCCCTTACAAGCCATCAAGAATGACGCATCCATCTAAAATCTATTATTCTGGAACAAAAAATGTTTTGAAGAAAGCAGGTGAGCTTAATTTGTATACTTTGAAGTTTGGCCACCTCAGGTTGCTGTGATTGTAATAGATCCAACCAAGTAATGGCTTTTCTCCTCTGCTGCTCTCATTGCAAGGCAATTCCACAACCCTCTCCCTGTGACGGTTGCACAGCTTGTTGTTTATTCATGGCCAATTTAGGCCAATTCGGTTTTTTGGAAGCATGAACCTTTACCAATACATTAAGAGGGGAAAGAATGTCTGAAACTAGACAGCAGGCAGTTTTTCTCCTTTGGTCTCATTTAAACAAGTGAAATCCTTTTAGTCTCCTGCCATACTATGGTTTAGCTATACCTGCAGTCATCCCTCAAGTCCTTTTCTGCATCTCTTCAGGGCCATGGAATCAGTTTGGCCAGAACTGTACAGAAAAGATCACATGTGAGTCTGGTACAAGGGTTTATGTCTGCCCTCTCTTCTAATGTAGACCGCAACTGCACTTCTCGTTTTGCATTGGTGTCACAGGATTGTCCTGCTAAGGTCTTGTACACTCAGGTCTCCCTCCTCTGTTCTTATTAAATAAGCTCCCAGATTAAATACTAATTGATTACCTCTGTATAAATGTCTTTGTGGTTTTGGGCTGCTAGGTTTCACCAGAGCTTCACCAAGTCTGCCTGTGCTTTCCTATGGATTTCTTTTTTTCAGAGAATTCAGAGTAGGCACTTCTGCAGTACCCCATCCACCCTGTGGTGGACTCTTTTCTCCTGGATGCATTTGTGACACTGTTTTCTTGATCCTGAAATTCCTAGCCATTGAAGGAAGTTTGGCATCTGGCAGAAGTAACACGGAAGAACCTTTAAACTGGCCCTTAATGCCGTTACCTTCTGTATGTGAGAGGCCTTCTATATGCTTCGACCTGCTGTGCTGCTCTCCTGCTCTTTCCCTCAGGCAGGCCTCCGGTTTATTTAGACTAGCACATACAGAAAGGAAATGTTAATATAACTACTGTTATTACAGATTACTTTGTCCAGTTACAAAATTCACCTTGCTGCTATTTGTTGCCCTAACATTGCTGGCTCCTGCTATGTTTAACTCTTGGTCACTCAATAAAAGCAAGTTGGTTTCTCCCTCCCCTGGAGCTGCCCATTCTAAAGAATTTGCTGTGAAAGCCCAGTCCATTGCTTGTGCTAGAGGTCTCCAGAGGAAACAATACCTTTGAACCTTAAAAAACTAAGACAAAGACCTCTCTTTTCTCTTGGCCTGCACAAGATAAAAATAAGTAAAGAATCAAAGAAAAGAATCTGCTTTTCCTCACTGCAGGTCGCTGCAATCAGATCATTGAATCACTGGTGTAGTACAATGGCAGGGGCATTGGATCATGCTATACAGAAGCTGTGTGGTTTTTCACTGCAAATTTATAAATTCAGGTGATGCTCTTGGGCCCAGAATCCTTGTTATCCTTTGTGCAAGATAATTCCAGGGAACTTTTCCCTCTCCTGGTTATGATTAGTATTTTCTTCTCAGTGCAGTATGTTGAACAGTCACTGCAGCATTAATGCTTCTTCTGCAATGTTGTGTTCAAAAGTTGGAGCTCAGGTGAGATGGAGGCAGTATCTGCTACTCTCCCCTATTCACCCTCTCCCTTTTTGTTGCTCTGAGATGCGCTTTGATGCTACTCAGGACGTATCCTATCTGGGACCAAAGGCCAGTCAAAGCCAGGGTAAGAGTTCAGTAACAAAGCATTGAGTTTGCTGACTCTTCAATCTAGCGATCAATAGTGACTTTTATCAGGGACCTGCATCTATAATCTCTCTAATATCAAACACAGCCTGTGAGCTTGAGGCAGGCTGTCTGCTTTTCCTCCATTTAAAATGCTTTGCAGGTGCCTGTGACCATACAAAATGAAGTGAGCCTGTGTCCTGTGCTGTGGTCGAGCCTGTGGCACGTTCCCAGGCTTCTAATCTCAAAGAATGGGAAAGAACTGTGTGGCTGCACTATGTCCCTTCTGAATAACTGCATTGGGAAGGGTTGACAGCTAGCAAGCGCAGCATCAAAATCAATACGTGTAGGATGGCACAGGTTAAAACACAAGCAGATGCTTCACAGCATGCACGTGTCTTTATTGGTTATATAATACCCCCAAACTCAGATGCTTTACCAGGTCTAATGCAGGCAGTTTTTCCCCATATCCTAATCATGGAGGGAAGGCAGGGTGCAGGAAGGAACAATGTGATGCTATTGTATCTTCCTGTGGGCATTACAAAAGACAGGGGTTCTTTTGGAGGACTGTTTGTATTTCTGCAGGGATGGATGGTTTCAGCAAGGACCTGAGAAACCACAATAAAAAGCTTTCAGTGGGAGTACTAAACAGCAGATGAATGGAGACTTGTGTGAACTGTGTGACATATTCCTATGTGTTTGTGCCATGGCCAAGAAGGAGCTGGTACCAAAGAAGCAGGGCAGAGGCTGTGCTTGCCACATCTCCAAGGCATAGCAAGACATGGAGACAGGCAGAATTCTGTGTTCTAGCTTTGCTCACCAGTGGCCCTTTAAGGCTGAGCAGGACGTGCAGCATGGACACTGCCCAGTCAAGCCCAGCAGCCACGTGAACTGTGTGATGGGCAGCGCCAGGCTGGCACAGCAAGAGCCTCTCAGTGGCAGAGGGAATCTGATAGAACTTGTTGGCTCCCACCCTGTCTGCTCCCCTTTTCCTTGGGACAAATGAGAAGAACCTGTCTCCCAGTGCAAGATTTTGGGGGTACATGTCAGGGTAAGAGATGCCTGACAGTAAAACTTCCAACTCACCCTGATTTCTGCCTGGGATGCTGCAATGTCAAGTGAAACAACCTTCCAGGCTGGCTCTGATGCAGAGGTATTTTGCTTTATGTTATTGCTAGGAGCTTTGTCTCTGAGCTCTTTCTGCTTCTCTGTGTTCCTGATCTCTAGCTCTTTGCTCTTTTTTTTTCCTTGGGTTGGGATGTGTGCTGTCTGCAATGCATCAGGAAGTAATACCCAATGAGGAAACTCTCATCATCTGTGCATCAGGGGGAGAATTACTGACTGAGTGCTGAGCAGTCAAGTTATTGATTCAAACCATAGCCTGATCTCTCCGTCTGCCGCTTGGAGTGGCTGGTTACGTCCTTCTGGTTCACTGCATTTAATCGGATTCCCTGAGCTGCCACGCAGAGGGGGAGAGTTAGATTCAGATCCATCTATGATGTTTGCTTCAAAATCCAGTTCTGTATCCCCTTCTCCATCCATGGAGCAGGCAGATTCCGATGCTCTGGACATCAGCACCAAAGTGCAGCTTTACGGCGTGCTCTGGAAGAGACCTTTTGGGAGGCAGTCAGCCAAATGGTCCAGGAGGTAAGCCACAGTTGCTGAGGGGTGCTCAGGTGAAAAACAAAGCCTAAGGGTACTGCGGTAAGTTAGAGCCTGAGTGCTTGGCTCTACAAGTGCAGCTAGCCAGGCAGAGACTGGGGGTGAAACTTGGGCATAGCTTCCCTGTTTTTCTGATGCTTTTCACACGTGGCACCCCACTGTGCTTTTCTTTATCTACCCAAACCCTGTGCTACATGCACCTCAGCGTGGGAATAGGTACTAACTGCCTCCTCTAGATGCTTATGATCATTTAATGAGAAAAAGGGTCAGCTCATGTATTTTGCCCCCAAACTGCATGACTTTTTTCACTAGCACTTGTTAAAGCTCTTTTGAGTCCTTTGGGTGCGAGATGGCTAGGCTGAGCTGAGAGTGCATGTGGGACTGTATGTGCACGTGTACAGCCTGCTGGGGCTTGTGGACCACTGTCAGTATTGCTGTGCTGTCTGATGGTGATGGCATGCTTGGAACAGCAAAAGCAGACTCGCTTCCCTGTGGAGAAGGTGGCTCCAGATTCTCTCCCATCTGGTGCTAGGGACTTGTAAGCTGCTGCGTGTTGTCTCTCAGCAGTCAGAAGATTTGGAGGTGGAGAGCATTTGTTGTAACCTTTTACCGAGGATGGAAATATGTTCTGTAATGTTGAAATGATGGGTCACCTTGAGGTTAAAGTTGGTGTAGTTTGTTCAAATCACTGGATCCCATGGGAGAGTTTTCCACTGGCTATCAAAAGGTGAGACATGACTGTTTATGGTTGGTACACAGAAACATGGTACAGCTCTTTCTGCAAGTACCCAGTCCAATGGGTTAAGCCTTCCAGCATTCCTGGATGGCAGATTAATGTCACTGCTGGTAGACATCATTGGCAAATGATTCAGTTAAGAGACTAGCAGCCAAGCATTCTCACACTGCTACTGCCAGAGATAAGTTTTGTGACCCAGAACTTGTTGTGATCTGTTAAACAAGGTTAGTAGTACTTACCCACCTTCAGCAGTTTGATACCTGCAGATGAAAAAGGCTGTGAGAAAAGCAAAGTAATGTTGCTTTTTCCCCCCTCCTCACCTTTCCACTGGGGAAAGGCGCAAATGAGTCATTAACAAATGACAGCACAGGAAGCCTGAGCTACTTCTGGACCTGAAGGGTGGTTTTGTGGCCTTGGTAGTAAAGTGTGTCTCAAGGCTTTTTGGAGGAATAAAGGAGCCTGCCTGTGAGGAGTGTCTGTCGGCTACCTCTGGTGCTTATCTTCGGTGGGTGCCTTTTTGCTGCAGGCTGCATAGTAAACACAACACATCAAATGCATTTCTAGCCCCAGCTTTCCCAGTTTTGCTCTGTGTAGTAACCACAGTGCTGCCCAGTCTGAACCTGTGAAGATGGCATAGCCTGAAAAATAGTCAAATGTTGTTTGGGAAGCAGTTTTGTGTTTGTAGCCACCTTTGACTTGTGTGCGGGTTTTATTCTGTACTTCCCCCCAAAGTGGCCTTTTTCACCCCAGACAGAATTTGTGCTGATGCTCCCTACTCAGCTCTCAAACACTGATGTTTAAATGAATTATGTCTGGAAGCTAGTGTGGCTGGGTTACAGAAAACAAGTGGACAGACTGAAGGAGGGGAAGGTAATTTGCTATGGAGGAGACATTCTTAAAAGGCTTTCTTCTTCCTAATAAAAATTTCTTGCAGGCAAATGGCTCGTGTCTGCTCTCTCTATCATTACTTATTTAGTGCTGTTCTATTCCTAGAAGTCACCCCCATCTTCATGAAGTGGTAGATATTTTAGTGCAAGCAAGTGGGAAGAGACCATGGGGCAAGAATGAAGTGGATTGTTAGCTGGAAGCAAAGCACCTGGGGGTCCTGGAGACCGGAGATGCGTCTGTGGGAGTCTGTAGGGTTTGGAAGGAAGGGATTTCTGAAGTAAAACAACTGGAACAGGAGGAGCAATATGTTGGGTTTTTTTACCAAAGGAGAGATTTTCTTTGCAGTAAAAAGCTTGCATGTTTTTGTAAGTTATTTGTGAAGGAGAATAAGGAGCAATTCATCCATTCCCTTGCCTACCCCCCATGCCCAGTAAGACCCAGCTGGTCAGTGCATTGTTTCGTGAAAAGGAGAAGTTTCCCATTCCAGTTAAATTAAGAGGGAAGAATAGGGTATTTCTAGATGCAGTTGAGGATCTGATCTCTGAGCAATGTAGATTTTATTCTGACATCTTGGACTGGACAGTAGAACTACTCCCTGTTCTAAGGAAAGTCTTTCCAAGCTATGGGAGATAAACCAGCATGTAACAGGAGGATTGACCACATCAGGCTACCAGCCATGAAGATGTGGCTGTTGAGATGCATGATACTTGCTGGCTTGATCCCATTCATTTGGCTGTAGCAGCAGTGCTGCTTTAGAAACAGAAAAAAAAGTGTTTAAGGGAAAGATGGAGCCTAACTTGGATAATGGACCAAGGAAGAAAGCCCAGGCATGGTGTCCAGTGCTTTGGAAATTGAAATCCCAGGTCTGGGGATTTTGCAGCTTTGACCAGTCAAAGCTTGGGTCACTGCTGAAGTGGCTTTGGAAAGTCATATCCTTGGCCCTTGACTTACGGTTCTCCTCTTTCCACCAACTGCTTTCCATTGTTCCTTTGAATTTATAACAAGCAGTTTATTCAATTCCCCACAGTTGCTCTGGTACTCTCATCAGCTTGGCATGGATTGAAATGCACAAAGTTCAAACCTGCTCTGAGTGTTGCATGAACAGGGCGCTGTTTCTTTGCAGGTAGGAAGTGACACATCCTCCTCTGCTGTGAATAACCCCATGACTGTGTAGGAAGGTCAGGTTCTAAGCTGGCTGTCACCATTCAGGTGTGAGACTCTGGAGCTAAGGGGAACAGCTCCAGAAAGGCATCTCTCAGTGGTCAGGCAGAGTTAGAAAAGCAAGGTGGGGCATCAGGAACTGAAGGGAGCAAAGAAAAAGTACCACAAAATATGCTGATACCTCTGAGTAAACCCATCAGAGATGCCAGGTTACTGCTAGAAGGAGGGAAATGAAGCACAGTTGAAAGAAATCTCATCTTCTCTGCGACCAGTCCTGGCTGTGGCGCTGCAAAGCAGGCACATAACCTTGTTTTCCAGCAGAATGGTTACCAACAGTCGCTAGATGTGGTCACAGGACAGACGAAAAGGGTAACTGATTTGGACTGTTTCTGCTCTGAAAACCCTAGAAAGCACATGGCTGCAAAGCACTCTGTGCATGAGCAGCACGGGGAGCAGGAGCTGCTGAGGCAGCGGTGCTCTTGAGTCAAGCTTCCCTCTTATCCTTCTAAACTTCCCACTTGGCGGGTTGCTGTCATGAAGCATCCACCTCTTCCCGCTCCTTGCCTGGCTGCCTGCCTCTCCAGCTGCCAGGCGCCAGGAGGCAGACAGGAAAGCCTGGAGCTGTCAGGAGAGGAACAATGAGGGACAGGTACTGCCGTCTCTGAGCTGACATGCTGATAAAGATCATTTGCTCATCGTTTTCCTGAGCTGTCCCTAGGGAGAAAGAACCGGGCTGTTCTAGTAACTGGGATTTGCTGCCTGTGCTGGACTGGTACCAAGAAAACCATCACTGGAAGGAAGCACCAGTTGAGACTGCTGCAGTTTTATGATGTAAATACTTAACTCGGGCCGTTGTCACATCAAACATTTTTAGGAAGATTAGCTAATTAATCTTGTGAGCCCTTTGTGACACAAAGCAAACCCTTTGTCCCCAGAGATCAAGTATCTCTCCTTGTCCTGTATGGAATTGTTTTACCTAATCCTGGCAGATCATGCCTCTGGCTTTAGATCCAAGTGACTCAAGACTGTTACTGCTTCTCTGCTGATTTCAGTTTCATTACACTGTGGTCTCAGTGATTTCTTAGTGTAGGATCTAGCGACAGGGGATGGGTGACCCAAAGGAATAGACCATGCATGGATGACTCCTGTATTGCTTGGGCTGCATGTGGAGTGTGTGCACCAGGTCTTCCTACCTTTATTGCTGCTCTCTAGTCTTTTTGCTGCTCTGGTTTTAAATATCTATTTTTTTTGGTTCCTTGTTTGTATTCAGAAAGCTTCTGTGCCTAGTTCAAGTGTGTGTTCAGTGTCTCCTGCCTTAACTGGCTCTATCTCCCCATTCTCCCTTGGCCATCTTTTCCCTTTCTGCTGTTACTCAGCTGGCTGCTGCTTCAGTCTTCAACTTGCCCTTGAGTCTTCTACCTCTTTTCTCCTTCACTGTTAGTTCATCGCTCTTTCTATCATGCTGCATCAATTTCCTTGTATTGTTGTGTGTAGACTTTGTCCTGAAAGTCAAAGTAGTGATCTTGGTTGCTTGGGTGTTGCCTTCTAGGTAGCGATAGATGAGGAAATAAGTTCTGAGCATAAACATGTACTGTTCATCAGTTAGACAGTTTTTCAGTGTTCTCCCTTTATTATTTGCTGTGGAGTTTTGTTGCTGTTGTATTTTTAACTTAGTTTATCCATTTTCATTCCAAATCCCCACAGATTGTCTCCACATCTGTAAGATTGGGGATCTAGAAGTTCATTAATCTGCGAGAGGTATCAATTCTCAGAGATCTATACTAGGCTTTACTCTTGGTTTTGTTTTGGTTTTCCACTGGAGCATCCTATGGGGATATCAGGAGCACTGAGTAGACAAAAAATATGTAACAGACTGAAGCCTGGCTTTAACTGGGGCTAACAGATTAGAAAACACACATAGTTAAAGATCATTACATTTTGCAAATGTTTCTCAAGGTTTTTCAGCCTGAAAAGACTATTGGAAGTGACCAACAGACTTTCTCTATTTCATGTGGTGTGTTGATTTTTATACTTTAGTTTTGTATTTATAGCCACAGTATCTGGTTCACTCTGACCCACTGAACCAAGCACAGGCCAGGCAGAATTGATCTTGAAAAGTGTTATTTTTGTATTTATTAAGCTGATGAGGTAACGTGTGCCTCTAAAAACTCAAGTTCTCATTGAGCTGAGCACTAGAACCATAAAGTGAAGATGCAGCTACTCATTAGAAAACTTTTTAATGGTGTTAATGACCAGAGGTGTGAAGAAAAATGAAACAGGAAGGCTTCTGCTGCTCACACAAGTAATGTGGACAGGAGGAACCAGAAACCTGTCTCCTCTGTGGAGGTCTCTCTGATATCTGCCTTGGTCAGGGTCAGCTCTTAGCCTGCTGCAGGGGTCATGGCTGCCTTTGCCATGAAGGCAAATATATCTGAAAATACCAATCCTTGTTTCACACTGAGGTGAGACCTTGATGGGTGCACCCTATCAGCACTGTGTCCCACAGAGATGTGCCTGATGCATCTGCTAAATGGGCTGGTGCCTCGAAGTTGTGTGATCAGTTCAGCCCCTGCCTTCTCTGGGATGCTCCTTCCCAGCCCTGCCTCTGCTGTCTTGAGGAAACTGTTATGGTCCCTGATCTGTGACAGTGGCAAGAGATTTAGCATGGAGATTCCCATCACAGTGCCCCATGGACAGTCCATCTCCCTATCCATCTTAGGCACCTCTTACAGACAGAGTATGGGCAGTCACTGCAGGTAGGGTCACAGTGCTTTCCCAGCTGAGGGGACATTACAGGCAGCTCCTCTAGGAGCTGCAGTGAGACATGAGCTTGGGCTGGAAGGGAGATGTCCTCTGGAAGGTAGGTGAATAGTAGGTGCTCCTACAAGTTACCTAGTTGGGTAATTTGCTGGACAGGCTGCACTGTGAATGAGCACTCCTTCAGTCCTCTGCCAACTAAATGAGCTCAGTGCAAAAGGATGATTTTCGCACTGAGTTGTGCTGTTCATTTTTGAGAGATTTTGCCAGGCTGTGTTCAGGGGCAAGAGGTGGGATTAGGCAGTCGACCATGATGTCTTTGGAGCAGCAAATGAGAAGACAGTGTGTCCTGCTGAGAAAGCAAGCTGGTGGCTTCTCCCCACCTCTGATGTCAACATGAACAGGTATAGATAAGTAGGCAAGGAGAAGAAAAAAATTGGGGCACAATAATTGTTGGTGTTTATATATTCTGAATGTTTCTGGATATAAATATGCACAAGGTCAATCACTGCCACTCTTAATGTGTTGGAGAAAGTGCACAAAAGGTCCAGAGCTTGAGAGTCTTGACCTTTTTTTCTGTTTGAGTCCCCCTGTGAGCTCATGGCTCGTATTTCCATGGCGTTTGGCAGTTTCATCTATGCCAGGGCCATGGCAGAAGAGCAAGAGGTGGGAGCTGGTAGAAGTGGTGAAGCTTTCCCCTCAGTGTAATAATGATACCTATTAATAATGAATTATATTATAATTATAGATATTATTTTGCTATTATAATGATAATTTTCCACCAGTTTCCACTTCTTTCTTCAGCTTTAGGAACTAAACTGGTACTAAATTGCTGTGCTCGTCTGTCCTGGAAGCAGTGCTTGGCTTCATCTGACAGGTGCTCTGCTTCCAGAGAGGACTGGGGTGGGATGGGAATGTGGAGGTATTAGAATTGCTGTTGTGGACCAGGCCTCTTGTCCAGTAGCCCGTCACTAAACAGGGGCTTCAGCAGAAGACACAGGAATTCTCAGGCTGCACAACTGGAAAGCTTTGCCTGGAGAAGTCTCTTCCAGGTCCCATCCAGTGGAGGCTTTCTGCCCAGGAGCAGGAGGTTTTCTTGGGGCTGTTCTCATTGTTCACAGAAATGCTTTATCCTTTCCAGATTCCTCATGAGCTCTTGTCCTCAGGAGCACATGAAAGCGATTTACACAGCAGTGCTTTGTGCAGCGTAAAAAGACATTCTGTATTAATTTGCAGCTTACTGCCTTTCACTTTCTTCCCAAATCCCTCTTTTCTCATATTATAAAATATGTACCGAACAGTGCAACGTGTTTCCTTTGTCATTTAATCTTTTGAAACTTCTGAACTAAACTTGTCCCCATTTTTTTCAGCTGTTCTTCAGCATTTTTGAGAGCTGCAGAGGTTTAGACCACATTGGAGCTAAGTCAGATATCTCCCCCCTCTACCACTGCCTGAAGGGTAAATGCAACCTCAGTTTTCAAAGAGAAGGACTCTCCCTGGGGCATTTTGGACATCCAAATAAGCTAAAAGTGGCACTGCTTTAATCATGATTTTGAGGACACAAGCCAGAAATTAGCAACTTGGTTTACAGAAGCTGTGACATTTTGTGGCTACTATAGGGGTGTTCCTCAGAGCATACCTAAGGCTGAGCAGAACAAGGCACACTAAAATGTGATGTGTGTGAGGACAAAAAAAATCCAGTTTACTTTGTATTTACAAAGGTCAATGATGGGAGACTTTGCCTTGAGCTCTGATTAAATAGCTCTGAAATCTGTCTCTCCTGCTGAGTACTCTTTTGGCTCATCTTTTTGCCTCAAGTCGCTTGAGGATGCAGACCTGTAACTCTCCCTGCCACAGACTCAGAGTTACAGTGGAAAGACTTCTCTTCTGGCTCATGCAGAATGGGAGGGAAGGGGGTGGCAGGGAATAGATTGAAATAATAAGCTTTTAATTGCTCTCAGCCCATGTGAGAGAGACCCTCAAAAAAAGAAGCAGCTTTCTTCCAAGAGATTGAATGCAACACGTGTGATAGAAAAAATGTGCACAGGTCAAGATGCCAAAAGGTTTTGGCTATGCTTTTGTCTTGGACACAGACCACTGCCCCGTTCCCTTGTGAATAAATGGTGCTGTGGTTTGCCTTCAACACTGCTGTGTGCATGCTGTGGCAAGCTGCAAGCACAAAGCACTTGAGCTTGGCAATTAGTGTTAAGCACTAGCTCTTGGCTACAAGCCCAAGTAAGACACCTCACCTTAGGCATAGATGGGAAGAGTAAACTCTTCTGCTCAGAAAGCAGTGTGAGTTACATGGTGATTTTCTTGTGCTGTGGAACCACCACCACTGTTCTAGCAGCATTTATTTCCTTTCTCTGTCTTAAAGGTTCTTCATCATTAAGGAAAGTTTCCTGCTCTACTATGCTGAGAGTGAGAAGAAGAATTTTGAAAGCAATAAATATTTCAATATCCACCCCAAGGTGAGCACGTTTGCATGGGAAAGGGGGTTATTCTCTTTCTAGCTTCCTCCCCCCCCAGGCCCATCAAGTGAAGAGGTAATTCAGATCCAGAAAAGCCCCAAAAGATGCAAGAATCATGTCAGTATCTCACTAGGCTCCTCAGTGATTCAGCATGACTTTGATGGGTTTTTTACTTAACAGTGGATGTATTCCTTTGTTTCCCTAATCAAGGGATCTTGTGGCTAAGAGAATACTGTTGACAAAGCCAGTGGTTGGTATAACAGCTTTGGTTGCTGCTTGTTCCTGACTTGTACTTGCACTTGTAAGCAGTCACAGCCATCCCTGTTAACCTCTCAGCCCTGAGCAGCTGTCTCTCTCAGGAGGCTGTGTGCTCTGAGTTTGCCTTCATCCTCTGTACCCGCTGGAGGCTGATGAAGCACATGTGCTCCTAGAAGTGTTGATTTCACCCAGCCTGGTTAGGGGCAGCAGGGCACCCATCCATCCCCATACAGCATGTGTGGGATGTTGACCTACTTGTGGTGATTGTAAGGGATGCACAGCTTCTGTCATGGTACCATGCTGTGAATCTGCAATGTCCGGCCCTGTTGGGCAGTCACCTCCTCCTTGATAAGAGCTCCCACTTCCATGTCCTAGCTAGCAGCCTTCCCTCCAGCTGAATGCAGGAAAACCATCTTTACCCCTGTTCAGATACTACTTGGAGGTCTCCTGAGAGTGGTGGGAGTCCTCTGATTTTCAGGAACTGTGTGTATTTCCCTCCTGAGGTAGGCAAGGCAGGGCAGGGGCCCACAAGTGACGAAGGGTGAAAGTTCAGCTCCTGGTTAGTTAATAGCTGTATTTGATTTTAATGACTGATTGGAGCAATCTGGTTTATCCCCAGGGTGTCATACCCTTGGGAGGCTGTGTCGTGGAACCCAAAGAAGAGCCCAGCATGCCTTATGCCATAAAGATCTCTCATGAAGACTTTCACGTAAGTAGACTTCTCAAAAAAACCCATGAACACCACGCAATACGTTATTGCTGATGAGCAGAGCTGAACTGGCAGCCTTTCCCACCCCACTAAGGTGTCCTACCCTCTCTGCGCAGTCTAGCCTGAGAGAGAGTGGCTTAGCATCCCAAGTCCTCTCAAAGCTTTGCTGCTGCTCCTGTCCTGACAACCAATGAGAAAACTTGGTCTTTCTCACAGCAGGTCTTATGATACTAGAGGACCAGTAGGCAGATATTCAGGAGCCCTAAAGCTCACATTGCCCTATCATTTTATTCCTGCCATGGCTGCTTGCCGTGCACATTTCTTCCCAATGTGTGGTAGACCTGGATTATATTTGCTTCCATGTGATGCCTCCATGGAGGTGGAAGCCTGCAGTGAGCTTTCCTCCCACGGTGGTTGCGCTGCCTGTGTCCTGTCTGTGCCCTGGGTGCACAGATGTGTGTAAGGCACCAGCCTCTTATCCAGGCTTTTTCTCCTCTTCTAGGGTAACATTGTTCTAGCAGCCGAATCAGAGTTCGAGCAAGCTCAGTGGCTGGAGATGCTACAGGAGTCTGGAAAAGTGTAAGCTTCTTTCTATTCCTTATTCTCTTTGATCTGCTCTGTAGATGTGTAAAGGATAAAGGGGAAGAAGCCTGACTAGAAGGTCCACAGGGAAGGCAGAAAAGCTACCCTAGACTAGCGAGACCTTCACTTGTCTCCTGGACCTATTCTTTCCTACACTAGAATGCTCTGAAACTGACTCAAATCTTCCTGCCTGGGTGTGGTGTGCAGTATGGCTCTTTGCTACCAACCCCAGGCTGTCATATGTCGAACACTGATGTACCGGGTGGCATCTGCTGTCCCTCTCTCTTGCTCAGAGAGGTGGGTGTTCCCCTGGACCATTTTGTGTGGGAAGGAAGGTCCATGGGCTTGGCAAAGCTGTGGGTCAGAAAACCTCCCTGCACTGCAGGTGTATCAATTCGGAGTAAGGTAAGAGGAGAAGAGGCAAGGTGCAAAGCTTGTGAGCAGCTGTCTGAGTGGCTCTACATGTCGCTGGTGAGCAGGGACCTCACCAGCATATCCCTGTCCCCCTTAGCTGTCCTGTTCATGCTGAGATGCCAGTAACAACGGTAAAGCAACTGCATGACCATGGGCATGCATTCCTTCTGCTCAGATCCTAGGGCACTCAGGCCATGCAGCAGCAGGATTTGGCTTCTTCAGAGAGTTTAATTCTGGACAGTGGAGGCAGGCTAAATCCCAGGGAAGAGTTGTTAGCAAAGCATTTTTAGCCCAGCTGCAGGGGTGAGAAAGTTTGATTGCTGTGCATGTACAGCACTGAGTTCATAATCTGCTGAGAATACTGGAGAGGTTTGCAGTTTGCTGGCCAGCAGCTCTGTAATCCCTCAGTTCCCAGGGGCCTGACAGCACAGTAAGCAGCTGTCCTGCAAACCCAAAGCAGGCTCTTCCTAAATCTCAGCAGATGCTGGGAGAAATAACACTTAAACAGGGACTTGACTTTCCCAAGCCAGGCAGAAACTTGCAGAGCCTACTGTTCAGCCATGAGGCTTGAAGAAATGAGAACTTTGCTCTGCCCTTCCTGACTGCATTGCAATATGTGTATGTGGTCTTTTGTGACTGTAAGGAAAAAAGCTGCTCTTTCAGGCAAGTTGAACTTATAATACCAGTGTATGCATGCATGCATGCATGCATGCCAAAGGTAGTATCTCAGTTAATTCCAACGTTATTTCTAAATAACATAAATACACATTCATTTCTAATTAATGGGTAACACATTGTTATGGTGAATCAGCCAAGCTCTGAGCTGCTGCAGTGAGCCTGGCTTTGGTGCTGGAGCAAGATGTAACATCCATGGTATCGTATAAGCTGTAAATACAAAGCTGTTCATTCGAGCTTCATGGGAGCATGTGCCCCATGGGACACAAGACCCAGGGCAGAGGTCTGTCACCCACTCGGCAGCAGCAGGCTTGGCTGCAGCAGAGGAGGAGGAACACAGATGAGCCGTAGAGCAATTTTGAGTTGTTTCTTTGATAGCACAGGTCTGCACTTGCCTTCACCAATGTTATACTCAACTATTGCCAAGGGCAGCAATTTGGGGGCCAAAATAGTCTTTCAGGAGTGTATGGGAGGGAAGGAACATGGCTGCACAGTGCAGGAAGGTATCATACAAACAGGTCATGTGTGCCTGCTTATTTCACAAAGCCATCATTTTGTCTAGTCCTTGTTTCAGTATTCCAGCTCTAATGCTTATAAAAAAGATCTGGATTGTGGCTCCTATCATAGAGCAGACCACCTGCACCCAGCTGACACACCCAATCTGCTTCTGTTCTTGCATCAAAGGAGGAGAGCGATGCAGCTCCAGTGCCTGCCTAATGAGTACTGATGATAGCCTGCATGTGAGGAAAAGCAGAGATTATGTGATCAGGCTGCGAGCTAAGCAGCAGCCAGAAAGGCACAGGGTGGGACAGTAAATTGATCGGCAATGAATAGGAAAGCTAAAAGGACACAGCTGAAATCTTCTAGGCAACCTGTTTTAGTGCCCCGCTGTTCCTAGATGGAGATTGCAATGCCAATGGCACTGCAGCACTTAATTTATCATCCTGCTCCCTCATTATAAAACCAACCAAAGAAAAAAAACAACCCCCTCAGAAAACACCAAGTCCAGAGACTGAGGCTTTGTTAAGTAGGGGAAAGAATTAAAAATGAATCCAGGATGGAAGCATCTGTTTCCTCTCTCCTTTGTTTCAATTTCTGTCTGCTGCCTCTTTACATCTCAGGCTGGGTAGTGTGTGTGCCTGCACAGCTGCCTAGTAGCTCCACCATCACAATCTGATCAGTGATGCCTTCAGCTCTTCACTCCTTTCCCAGCCTCCTGGTTTGATAGGGAAACCCCTTACTCAGTGCGGAAGGGAGCTGATGGTCTCTTCAGCCTCCTGACATTGTGTGCTTGGACTTATCACACTTGCCAGGTTTTGAAGACTTCTTGGAAGTGCCATAAGCCCTGACTGCCAGCTGGCTGGGCTCTCTTCCCATCCAGAGAGACTTCTGCTGCTCCTAGTAGGGGACATGGGCACATGTACACTCCCTGTGTCCATAGCAGCATTCCCTGCGCTGGTTGGAAGCAGACTTAAGTGGGCAATGGGGAAAAAAATCAAACCAGACCAGGTAACATAGTACGTATGTCCCATGGAACAAAAAAACCTGATTGTGAATGTTCTTGAGAAAGGTAAAATGCAGGCCAAGCTAGAGAGATATTCCCAATGCTGCAAAAGGACTGGAATAAATGATCTTTGAGTTGAAGAGCAAATGGAACTACTACACAGCTTTGGGGCGTATTTTTCACAAATATAGGGGAGCTTTCTGCTTGTGCCAGGAGCCTTCCTGACCCCATGCTTCCCAGTACTTTAAGCAGTGTGGCTTTTTCTGATGGTAACTCACTTGGTAAGTAATACAAAATTGCTCTCCCCTCAGTTGAAGTCATGGCCCGAACCTCCCCATGGCTGCAGTTATGCACTGGTGATGGTTCCAGCAGATAAAAGGAATAAAAGCTTACGTGCTACACAGTGATATGAGTGCATCTTCTGAGTTGAACAGCAGTGGCTGTAGTAATCTTTGTGTTACAAACAGGGAAACATCTTGTTAGGCTGGGGAAGGGAGGTTGCGCTGAAAAGGTGAATCTAATAAACAGACACCTTAAAGGCTGCAGCTGTTTTGGAACCTTCCAAGTAATCATAAAATAAGCTCTGTCATGCTCCCCACCCCACTCTTGTGATGTTTGCTCTTGGTTTCTCTGGGGTTAGATTCATCCCGTATTAAAGAGTACTAGTGGAAAAACACATTCACACTCACATGCTCTCACTCAAGATGACGATCTCAACCTGTGGGCAAAACATCATCTTTTTAATTAGCATTCTAATTTCTTCTGCACTTCAGAATATCCTAGATGCTCATCAGCTGAACAGAAACCCAGCTGTCTGCAAAGAGCATGAGGTAGTGCTCAGGGTGCTGGAGCTGCAAGCTGCCTAGTCCATGGGATGATGTGTTTTTAGTGTAATTTTCTGGCTTTTGTAAGAAATGGAGTACAAGTTGCCTTGATACTGCTTTATAAGAGGTTGCCAACCTGACAGGTTCTGAAAAACTGTAATTTCAAGTGGCTCACAAAGAGGCCTGATACCAGAATGCTTAATAGGTATTTAATATTAATAAGCTCCCTTAGGATTTAATGAAGATGGCAGAATTTCTGGGCAGCAATTGCTATTCCTGTATGTATGTCTATATAGATAGATTGGGATGAATTTTACATACGCGTTTTATGTGTTTAGGTATTTTGTTTTCTAATGGAACATTAATAGAAGCGAGCAGCAAACTCCATTTCTGGTTCTGGTTTTGATTTGTGTGTCCTTGTCCTTGGTGTTTAATATCTGTATTAAACCCAGTCCATCAGCTCAATCAGTAATAGGCATCTGCTCCTCAGGCCTTTTTTTAGCAGCTTAGTTTCCTAATATGCTCAAGAGACCTTGAGATCCTTAGGCCAAAGTTCTACAATAACTCAGGGTACTCTTTGAGTATACCTGCTTCCTTTAACTCTCCCTACTTGCTAGCATCTTGTCAGGCTTTTGTCTCAGGTTCTTTATTGTTTTTACAGGGAAAGGCGCTTAATGCATAGTGTAGGGCTAGACGCCAAATCCTAGTGGCTTGCAAGTTTAGCAGAGGAGGGACTGATTGGTTCCAGGATGGATGATGGATGCCAGAAAGGCTGAAGGTAGAAGGCTGTGTGAAGGAGTCAGTAAACAGTTAATAACAGTTTGAATGGGAAGAGTGGCTATAGCAGCAAAATATTGGAAAGGCTGCAAGATGACACTGTCTTGATATACTGCTAGGCTGAGTCCCCTGCCTTGCTCTGTGAGACACTTAGCTCACTCTTACTTTGTCTGCTTTGTGTCTGCTTTCCTTAGGACCTGGAAAAATGCTCAGCTGGGAGAAGCCATGATTGAGAGCCTGGAAGCACAAGGACTGCAGCTGGCCAAGGAGAAGCAGGAATATTTAGGTAGGAAACTACTTCCAAAAGCCATAAATTGAAAAATAGCCATTTTGCTTTTCTGGAGCTGTCAGTGTGGTCAAGCCAAGGATTTACAGGTTCCCCTTTACTGGATGAAGCTTTGCAGTAGTCAGCAGCTGAAATTCAGGTTTGAATGGAGTTCAAACATGAAAATGTAAAGGTAGGATCTGGACATCTTTGTGGAGCATGGAAGGAATGTGCTTTGGCCAGCATGCCATGGTCCTGCAGCTCCCAATGTTTATTGCCCCTGGGAAGTTTGGATGTGGTGATTTCAGCTGCTCACCAGGCAAAGAGCCAGTACCTTTGTCTGCCTGAATCATGTAGGTCTGGTATTTCTGAGGCTAATCACAGCTTTTCATGCATGGGTTTTCCTCCTCTAACTGTTGGGTTTCTTTGGTCTTACTCAGTCTTTACATTTGCTCACATTGTTCATATTGGAAGGGATAACTTTTACGTGGGCTTGTTTGAGGTGTCTAATCTTAGTGGCTAATTTGCCATTGCTCTCTCCATGGGCAATGGAGAGAGAGCAGTTGCTCCAGATGAACGTAGAATAATTTAGATTGGAAGAGACTTCCGAACATTATGTAGTCTAGTCCCCTACTTGGAAACCAGCCTCTGGATGGCAGTGCCTTGGGTGCTCTGACTGCCTTAGGCGGTCCAGCTGTCTCTTCCCCACGTTGCCTATAGCAAGAGCCAAGGCAGAGCAGCCTTTTTAACCCAGACACCTCCTAAGTTAGACCGTTCCCCAGGGTGTGAGAGCCCCTCTGACCTGGGGGCTGCTGGTCACATGTGTGAGCCCAGCTGACTTGTCTGGACAGTCATCTGCTTTAAACAAGCTAGAAGCAACTTTGGGTGCTTCAGGTTGATGACACCTTGAGCAGGGACTTGCGGTATCTACTCCTGGATCGAGCCGCTGGAGGGATCTTGAAAAACCTTTTGCATTTCTGTATTCATGGTGATCAGGGGTGATCTCAGTATGTGGTCTCACATATAACAGTGATCATAATTCAGGTATCAAGGCACATTCGTTCTGGTCACCCAAGTGCCATTCACACATGTGAGCTGATGTATGGCCTCATGTATGAGGCAAGCAGGTTCCACACCTGACAAAGGGATAACAGGGAGTGCTGTAAGGAGGACCTGGAGAGACAGGAGGAAAGCTAAAAACAGGGAAGTTTTGTCAAAACATTACTTTGCAAACACCAAAGCAGACTAAAAATACTAAGAGACTAAAGGATGCCACAGTACAAGACAAGGTGGTGGAGGAATAGAGAATTATACCTTCTGTTGCAAACAGGAGATCATTTGGAATATAAAATACGTATTTCACTGGGTTCTTTGGTCCATGACAAGAACATTCAGAGCTGGTCAGTTGTCACAGATGGTTACTTTCTCTTGACAGCAATTATCTATTTATTCCTACATAACTGCTGAGGCTTCTGCCTCATTAACCTCACCTTCAGTGATCTGTGCGCATCCTGTAGTTAAGCTTTGAAGTCAGGTGCTGCTCCTGGCAGCAGGTCAAGGCTCACTGGGGGAAGCAAACACTGTTTCAGGAAATTCCGTGGATCCCTCAAGTTACTTCCCAACTGTCCCCTCAAAGCTGTAAGCATGATTAAAGACTGCCCAAGGCAGAGCCTGTTTAAGGTTAGAGCATAGGTGCTTCAGGTCCCAGTGTAAGGATCAGAGCAGAGTCCCAGGTGGGCATGTGTGCTTAGTAGACAAGACCAACTGATGTTCAGGGGAACTGTTAGTAACAAGAATAATAAAGAATAGTTAAGGAGTTTTGCGGCCGAGTTAGGGGACTGATTTCTGGGCTTTGCTGGGACATGCCGAGATCACAAGAGGGTGCTGTCAGGCACCTGAAGGAGAGGGTGATGTGCCAGGGGCGTAGGGATGGGGCACAGAGCTGCAGGAGAACCAACCGTCTCTATGAAGTGGTGTGTGACTCTGTGCACTTACTGTCTGGGCATTTGCTTCCTTATGTGAGAAGCATAAATAAGAATATTTTCCTGACTTGGAGGATTGCAGAGGTTAGTTTGTTAATGCTCGTTAAGAACATTGAGAGGAAACCCAAGAAGGGAGTACACAGCAATATGGTTGCTTAGTTTAGTAAGTCATTTGGCAAGCTGAAAATTACGGAACGTCTCATTACTGTCATCTCAGCCTTTGGATTCTCCTGGACAGATAGATACAGAGCAACAGGAAACACTGCATTTTCAAGCCTCAGTCAGTGTTCCATGCTCATAAATATCCCCAGGATATAAATTGCTTTTCTCTGCATTTGGCCTTTGTGTGTGTTTGCAGATAAGCTGATGGAAGAAACAGAAGAGCTCTGCCTGCAGAGGGAGCAAAAAGAGGTGAGTGTTCATCACAAGCCAATTTCCTTCAGCTTCCATGTACAGGACCGGGAGGCTGGGAGTTGTTGGTTTGAAGGCATATCAGGGTTCAGGGAGGGAGGCTTTGGAGCCAGAAAATGTCTCCAGCCAACCTCTGGGTCCTGTGAATAAAGAAAGGAGTAAGAGCTGTGCCATGAGATCAGTCCTGGAGGTGTATCCCTGCTGCCCTTCCCGGGTACTTTCCATGCTGTGTTCTTGTGATATATGTCTCAGGAGGACGAGGAAGGAAGATCGCATTAAATTAATATTCCCTGGATTGAATTATGCACTTGTTTTCTGGCAGATTCAAGACAAGTGTGGCAATCAACTTGCCTGTCTCCACAGTTAGAAAGCAAATGAACAGACCTGGCACTGTTCTAGTGTAGAGATACCGTTGTGAGAAACAAGCAGCAGCAAAAAGCAACATCATTTGTTCTCTGGACACACAAGAGATGGGGAGAATAATAAAAACTGCACTGAGGAAAACTCAAGAGAGCACTCCTTTAGATGTGACTATTACATCATAATTAAACAAGTGTATTGTTTTCCAAACTATTCCTAACTTATATTTGCTTAATACAATAAAACCAGTTAATTTTCATGTTTATACCACATCTATACCAGTTTTTATAGCACTATCATAAAGTTCTTTTACAATAGCTTTGTGTTGTCCTATTACATGGTAGGAAAAGCCTGCATTGGATATAGACCACCACATTGCAATCTTGCAAACTGCTGCATGCAAAATGGCTGTGGCCCCTCTTTAGCAAAAGGCAGCAATGCTGACCTAGGCTTCTCAGGCCTATGTTTTTCCTGTGTATGCTTCTGGAGAGATCAAGTCCAAAGATGGCTTGGACACTCCTTTAAAGCTAAGTTACTTCTGCCTTTGCAGGGAGACATCCCTTTCTGGAAAGGTAGCCTGCTGCCAACTCATGGCCATAGGGAGGGAAATGCCTTCGTTTAAAGGTCCTGAAACAAACCAATGCTCTTACAAAACCATGCATGGTATCTTTCTTGTTCACAAAGATCTGATAGCGCCAAGTTAGTTTGAAGGGGTTTAGTACTGATGAAGGAATGAATATATAGCTCACTGAGCTGCACTGGTGTGACCTGCTGTGAGCCCGAAGGCTTCAAAGCAGTATGTTGGGAAAGCAGCTTGAACCATGTATCTGCATCATGGAGCAAGAGTCTTATTATGGACTTACCTGGTGTCAGTCATGTTTTGTGACCTTCCTGGGCCTGAAGCAGGAGTTCTGCCTAGAAGCTAAGGCTGCAAGGAAACCTGACCAGGACCCTCGCTGTACTTTGTCTCTTTGTCCCTTCATTTTCAGTACGTCTCTGTAAAGCTCCTCCCTAGACTAGGGTAAGAGACTGTTTCACTGCTTGAGGATAGCTTGTGGTATTTGGTGATCTTTAAGCATGATTTTATTGGCACTAATGTAATGATGGGCTGATTAAATGGTGCAAAGCTGTAACTGTGCAGTTTGTGTTTTTCTATCCCAGTGAGGATGGGAAACAAGGCTGAGGTAGTAGAAATATCACACTTCAGGCACTGCAACGCTGAGGGTGTCGCATTCCTGTGTCCAGGCTTTCTGTACCTGCACATGTGGGTGCCTGGAAATGGTGCATGCATGTTGAGTCCAGATTTCCCAGGGAGCTTTGGGCCTTCTGTATTTTGCAGCAGAGCTCATCTGTGCAGGGAGCATATCCAGGACTTCCAGGTGCCTGGTAACCGGGCAGGGACTTCTGGATGTATGGAAATCCTCACCCAGCCTTCAATCCATTCTAACTGCTCCTGGACAAAAGGGTGGTGGAATTGAACACCTTGTGGCTCTGCATAGCTCAGGTTAAAAGTCAGAGGCATTGGTAACAGGGAAGCCTTTCCTAATTTTATGGGCACCAGCAGAGTACATTCCTTGCCTTCTCTTTCTGCCCAGGAACTGGAGCGTCTGAACCAGGTGCTGGAAGCAGAGAAGCACCAGTTTGAAGAGGTGGTACGGGAGCTACGGCTGGAGCAGGAACAGATTAGACGGTAAGGTGGAAACAGCACAGGGCAGGAAAAGGACATGAACTCCCACACTGGGCAGAAGTGCTGCTGTGGTGGTGAATCCAAACAGTTTGTAAAATCCACCTGTTTTATTCATGCTATGTTGATCGAACCAGGAATGGTTGGGATCTGTTTACCTGCATTTGCTATCACTTGTGTGACCAATGGAATCCACCTTACCTTCTTCTTGCATTCAGCGCTCCACCAACTTCATTTTCAGAGGTCTGGGACATGGACAAACCCCAGATTAGTCATAGTAGCATGGCAATGGACAGGTCCTAAAGGATTTCAGAGAGGGAATTAGTTTGATTGAGGGTCCTGCCATGTGTGCTCCAGACATCTAAATCTGGTTTTCCACTGTCAGCTGAATGATGAAGTTGCCTCACCAAGAATGACTTTGTAATTTTAAGAGTTTTGCTAGGCAAGATATGAACAGTGAATGTATTTAGAAAGGGAAGGATGCAAGTGCTTGAAAGGGTATGTTTTCCCATCGCCCTCTTATTTCCTTTTTTAATCCCTAAATAACATCTCAGAAAAGACAGCGTGAATTTACAAAACATTTTTGTCTTCATAGACCTATATCTGTTTAGATATGACTGCCATGTCTGAGCTCTTCCCATTGCAACCTGGAGGCCCAGTAAAGTTCCTGGAGGCCCATAGTGTGTTCAAGCCATGATGATTCCTAGCAAGCTCCGGACTCTCCGGGGCTGCCTGTATCAATCACTGGTAGCAGGTCGTGCAGTAAGAGATCCGCAGTTTGTGCTGTCTGAGCATGGTCTGTGGGGCTAGCATTCCCCTGCAATAGCTGTCACCCTTTTTGCTTCTTTAGGGAGCTAGAGCTCACAGCCCGCTCCCTTAAAGGAGTGGAGGAAGAAAAGAAAGAGTTACGAAGCCTGACGCAATCCTTACAGAAAACTCTAGAGGTGAGTAACCACTGAGCGATAGCATTCTGGGGCTGATCCATGAGAACTGACCAGGGTTGAAAGCAATGCTGCCCTGTGGAATGAATCTAGCATGTGCTATTGCCCGAGTTAAGTCCTGTGTGGATGAACAGATTCATTTGGTAGATGATATGAAAGCCAAAATCCCCTGCAGAAAAGGACTAAATCTGACACAGAGCCCAGCAGTACCAAGTGATGTGATGTTGGCCAATAACCTCAAATTGCAGTTTGATTGAAGAGTAGGGAGAGACTTTTCACCACACAGGGAGGCCAGTGGTGGGAGAGGCTAAAGAGCTTACATGTAGGAAGGTTTTTCACCACTTGACTATAGAAAGCCACAGCTGACCAGGTCTTGCTGTGTTGACATGCCAGTTCTGAACAGGAGGCTGGGCAAGAGCCTACCAGATAGTCCCTTCCAGCCAACATGGCTTTAAATCTGTGATAGTGTTCTGATATATATATATATATATATATATATATCTTAAATATATATATATTAACTGCAACTGTCTAAGTCCTGGTGGAAACTGGAGCAGCAGAAAGACATCTCTTGTCCACAGAAATGGTTCCTAGGCAATTGTGTATCACATGGGAATCAAACAGTGTTGATGTATTAAACCCTTTTCTTCCTTGGTATCACCCTTGGTGGAAAGTGGCTTTTCTTAATGTATATTGTTTATGAAATTTCCACACAGTTGACCTTCTGAAAACCTAAAAGTTCATGTCAGATCATGCAAGTTTGTCCAAAAATCTGTTGCTGATGTTCCTTTGAACTCATCTGCTTGCCCGCAGTTATGGGTATGAAAGAACTGGAAAGCTAGGGAAGGAGCATCCAAGCCCTCTTTGCCCACCAGACTGAACAACTCACAGGAAAGCAGCATGATATGTCCTACAAGTACCATGCAGTGGATGCCTCTAGTTAACGCTAAGGAGCAAGGTGAGGAGGGAAGGCAGGGAAGCTGCCTGCATCACTGATGCACTAGGGAAGCACAAGGTTCCAGTTCCTGAGCTGGGTTCTTACAGCAGATCATGTCAAAGGAGCCTGCCAGTTCTCACCCGCTTCCATAACAAAGGCTATGGTGGACACTTGTTCCTCATAAGAGGGGTCCAAAATGAAAACCAGATTTTGTTATTCCTGTTTTTAACCTGAATTAAGCATGTGGATATAAGGACAGAGGGACTTAATAGGGAAACCTGGCAGGAACAGGAGCAGAAATGTTAGAGCTAGCTGACACTCACAACCTCTGCCTTTCTTCAAGGAGCTATCACTAGAAAAGCAGCAAATGCTGGAGATGCTGGAAGAAAATGAGAGCCATCTCCCACCTCCAACCAGCCCCAGGAAGGAGCAAAACCCCATCTGGGGGCTGCACTGCAGCCTGCAACAGATTGAAGAGAAGATGCAGCAACTTCTGGAGGAGAAACTCTTGGCAGAGAAGAGGTGAAGTGGGGATCTTATGCTGGTGCCAGAAACAGAGATGTGGGAGAAGACATAATCCAGTGTGAAGTGGGGGGTGGGAAAAGAGGTAATTTTCCCCCTTGCAGGTAGGAGGCAATCAGAAAGGGTATGGTTGAATATTTCCAGATTTAAAATTAGTGTCACATCAGAACTCTTTCCTTGTTTATCCTGACCTGCAGAGAAGCAAGATTCTGTATAGTTTCTGTACTTGGGTTCAGTAAAAGGAAGAGGACACTTGTGCCCTGCTCAGGCTTAGTGCTGCCAAATGTTGCGACTATCTGCTGACCTGCTTTTCAGTTGGCAGCACAAGACAACTCTGGAAGCTTGCCTGGTTCCCATGGCAGGAGTTGACATTATAAACACTTCAGATGGAAAACAGTGAGACAGAGCAGCTGGACTCCTTGTGGCTGCTTGGGCCTGCTCCTTTCAAATCAAAACTTAGGCATAAGAATCCATCTGGTGTTCATGGACTTGTCCATAAGAAGGGTTTAGTGCTTCTGGACCTTGTCTAGGGGTTGAGAATGTTCCATTCAAGAACAGGTTGCCCAAGGAAGAGGTAAATGCTCCATCCCTAGCAGTGTTCAAGGCCAGGTTGGACATAGCCTTGGGTGATATGGTTTAGTGGGAGATGTCCCTGCCCATGGCAGGGGGGTTGGAACTGGGTGATCTTAAGGTCCTTTCCAACCCTAACTATTCTATGATCTATGATTCTATGAACTGTTCACCTGGCTTTCTCCAGCAATGCCTGTGTTATTGAAGTGGAACAAAGACAGCATTCCTGTTAGCACTCTCTTGCTCGGGGCAGCCAGGTAGTTAAGCATGCCCCATCACACTACTAAGCCCCTTACTTCCTGTGAGATGTGCTGAGGTGGGAATGGTCATCTTCCTTTGCTGTGCCATGTACCAGGATGAAGGAGAATGAGGAGAGATCCCGAGCTCTGGAGGAGGAGCGGGAGTTTTACTCTTCCCAGTCACAAGCACTGCAGAACTCACTCACAGAGCTGACTGCAGAGAAGCAGCAGACAGAGAGAGACCTCAAGGTATCCCCTGTGCATGTTGCATATTGCTGTCCCTGAGCCCAGAGTCCTCTGATTTTCCCTTTCTTTTTATCCCCTATCAAGTGGTAGACTTTGTTTTATTATTTTCATTTTGTGGTCACAAATCTTCGTATCTCGCTAACACGTGAAGTTGACACGTTGTATCTTTGTAGCACAACTATTTATTTTCTCATTCTGAGACCTGATTAACCCATTCGGTAAAAGTCTTTTCAATTGCTCCCATGAAAGCATCATCTAAAGATGGAGGGGAGGAAAAAAAATGTCAAAGAGGAAAGTAGACACAATCTAGAATAAATATTATTACAAACAAATGCTCATATGGACATCGCAGAACTGAGCAGAAATCTCTCCTCCTCACTTGTGCTCAGAGAATCAATCTTAAGTTTTGTAAATCTCCAGGAACATCTACATGAACTTGGGTTCAAAAGTGGAGGAATGCAGGTGAGCTACCAGCCCTCCTTCATTATCCCAGTAGTGGAAGATACCTTAATTTACACAAAGGTAATTGGACAAAGTATACTATTATATTTTAATCTAAATAATGTAAAGATTATACTAATTATTGGCTGTTTGACACTCAACCTCCTGCTACAAATATTTTGTCCAAACACACCCCCATTCTTTTTTCTTCACCTCCAAGATTTTGTTATGCTGTAAGCTTCCACTTCACCAAACTAAAGCTATATTGACCTAAACTGTATTAGTTATTCTCATTTGCTAAGTTACTGCTGATAAAATCCTTTATTTCTAAATTTTCCTGTGTGTTGTTTCTGAAACCAAGTACTGTGCACGCCTTTGTGGGAATTGATTGCCTTTAACTCAAGTCTGTCTCAGCTGGAAAGATGTCTTCCTGTTCCTCCTCAGCTGCAAGTACTTGAATTCGCATATTGAAATTCCACCTCTGATTCCACATATAATGAGATAGAAGCAGTGAAAATGAAAGTCAGGATAAAGGAGAGTTACTAAAATAATGTGTATTTCAACTTCAGATTCTGTCTGAAGACACCAGGAACAACTTTTATGTTGTCTTACAATATTTCTGTTGGTTTTCCTGACTGTTGTCTTTTCATTTTCATGTGCTGGGTGGATTCCTCGCAGACCTTGTGGGTTGGCAGGGTGGTTATTGAGATACAAGCTGGTTTTCAGCAATGCTCACTCTCTTCCTCAGGCTGAGGTTAAGGTGCGCATGGATTTGGAGAAGAAATTGAGAGAAGCTGAGGAAGCATTGCAGAGCTTGGAGCAAGGCTTAAATTCCCTGGATTGCAATAAGGAGAAAGAAGAGAAGATGAAAGCAGATGTCAGTAACTTGAGAAGTAAGTCAGTCATCCATCATCCTGCTGATCAGCAAGTTCTGAAAGAGGAAATATTTCTACCCGTCTTCCCAGAAACAAAAAAACCTCCCAAGTTGGTGAAGCTGCACATAACATTCTCTCCCAACAACTTGTACCTCAACCACACCTCCTTTTGAGAAGCCAGGACATGCCATGCAAGCACTTGGTGTTTCACCCTCAAAGGAGGGCAAAATTATCCCAGCCTTCCCTGTTGCGTAGAGATGAGCAAACGCTTTCCAAAATGTCAAACAGGAAAACTGTGGCAGAGCTGTGAAGACTGACTAGGTCCAGTTCCCCTCAAGATAATCTTTTCTCCATCTTGGTAACGGGAACAGCATCAGTCTAAGGAGGACTGTGGTTGCTGTAGCAACGTGCTGGTAGGTGACCCAGCAGGTGAAGTGTGGATCCTTACTCAGAGCTGAAAGACAGCATCAGCACAGCACTGCTGTGCCGAGATGACTGCAGTCCACAGGTCAGGTGTAAGACTCCTCACAGCTTGTCCCTTTCTTTGCCTTTTTGTTTTATTTTTTTTGGTAAGATGGTGCATTATCCTAGCCTCTGGCTTCAGTCAGGTTTGGGAATTGACACTTTCAGCTTCACCTGTGTTGAAGTCTTGCTTGTTTTTGTATCCTCAAGTATAGTGCAGGGGAAGGCTGTTATGAAGATCTTGTATCTGTGGTTTGTTTCAGTAAAAGGTGGATGTATTGGGCCAATATAGAAAAGTCAAAAAGGCCTATGCCATTCTGAGCACTATAACATATAAAAGTATAAATACGTGTATAAAGAGTTTATATACAATATTTATAATTGATGCATGTAAAAGAATAAGTATTATTCAGTAGTTTCTACATAATTTTTCTAAACTGAGACAAAAGGGCATGATTCTGAACTTCATTCTACTGGCTCAGAGCCATGGTAAAAAAAGCCCAGCTAAAGTGGATGTGTTGAGCTCAACATTCGTCTTGAGCTGAGCTACCTGCGCAGGATATAAACGAGTAACCTCTGGTACTGAGTGTCTCCTGACACTCATTTCCAATCTTAAGTTTTGGGGGATGTTTTCTTCAAAAGTATAAAAATGTATTCATGAGCAAGACACTGGGGAAAGTGAGGGACCAGCAGCAATTTAATGTCAGTCTCACCGCAGATTGCCTCAGTCTTTCCAAGCGATTCCTGCAGCTCTGCTCTGCTCTTTCATGTAAGAGTTGGGGTGCATTAGTGCATGAGCCCTCTGAACAGCAAGGCACCAGCGACAGGCAGGAGGACAGGAAGACTGGAATGTTAGAAGATATACCAGTTAGACCATACAAGCAGAAATGGACCAGGAAAAGCAGCTTCTGGGGCAGATCAAGATAGAGTAATATTGTTAGAGTTTGGACACCGGGCTTTGCAAGGAGCCTGTAATGTGTGTATGTAGGTGCCAGTGTTTGCTACACTATTAAGAAATCCCTGGCCATGTATGCCAACACCTTCCCTTTCTGCAGTTAGACTTCCCAGGTTTCACACTGCGTTCCTTCAAAAAAGTGCAGTGAGCAAAGCTTCAGACCCCTCTGTTCCAAGATGATCGAGAAGTTTTATCATAACAGAAGCTGAATCATGAGTGGTTTTGGGAATGATTGATGGGGAATAGATGGTTGCAGTTCTTTCTATAATTTGAGTATGTACTTGTTGGGGACTGGAAGGTTTTGTCACTAACTTTTTCATTCTGATGATATTCTGGAGCTTCATGGACTGTTGTTTATGAAAACCTAGGGAGGTGTTGAATGTCATTACCTGACTCAGCCCATCAGCGTGTGCAATGCCTTGTTCATTGCTTGAAGTGTCTCTCCCATCACTGCTCACAGTGATGTCTTCTCCCCTCGGCAGAGTTCTTTGAAGAGTGCATCCGCAATGCTGAGCTGGAGGCCAAGATGCCTGTGATCATGAAGAACTCAGTGTACATCCATAAGGCTGCCACTCGTCGCATAAAGAGCTGCCGCTTCCACCGCCGGAGAGCCAGTGCTTCGTGGAATGACTGTAGGTTTTGGGCAGCTTCTTACTCTATATCCTGCAGGAGCAGATATGTGCAGATGGGGCTGACAGAGCAGTAAGGTCATATGGTTCATATTTTGTATTCCCTAGTAGCAGCACAGAGCTACAGAGAAACTTGGAACTTCCCATCTGTGTACTGATTGTCTCTTCAGGTATATTGAAAGGTAACTGCTGTGATGGTCCCAGGCCCCCAAAAATCCATTCTCAAAGCCAGCTTCATCTGGATGCTTAACCATAGACTGGTTTAGGTTTGAAAAGACACTTGGACATTGTCCAATCAAGTACTCAGGGTGGCTACCTGCAAGGTTAGATGAGGTTCTATGTAGAACCCTAAATAAATATCAGCTGTAAAAAAGGAAAGTATCTTTCCATTACATCAGCGTTTTCCTTCTCTGAAAACAGTAAAGTGAAGCTGTTTCAGTGCAACATTTAGCTTATCCCTTGCTAGGTTCTCAGTCACATTGATTGCATGGCTGGTGTGCTCTAGTGAAGCTTTGTCTTCAGTTTGTGCCCCTGATGATGGTGCTGACCTTTCTGTGCTTGCTCTTGTTCCAGTGAAACAGTCCCAGTCCTTCATCTTCTCACATGCAGAAGCTGAAAACATTGAGGAACTGAAAGAAGCAGCCAAAAGACTGAGTCGGGACCAGCAATTCAGGGAAACTCTCTATCAAATCATGAAGTCACAAAAGGATTCTGCTTCAGGGGATGAAAAGTGACTCTTGCTGGGAGGGGTCTTCTGATCTCAATTTCCCATTCAGCTCTGCAAATGTTGTGCCATTGGGCGCTAGGATCAGAGGGGAGATTTGCCTTTTGGTGGGAAAAGTGGAGGAAAGTTGTGAGTAGGCAACTCCCTCGGGTAGTGGCTTTGCTTTAGTTTGAGTGCTCCCTGTAGCATGGCAGACCTCTGCTGGTCACTCCAGATCTGTTTGCTTCAGCCGCTTATGTTAAGCCATGACTTGCCAAGACACCACGGTCGGTGTTAAAACTGAACCACAGACCATAGCTTAGGAAGTGCCTCTTCTTTCCTGTCTAGTCTGTCTTCCAAATACAAGTGCTTCTGAGAAAGCCCTTTATCAGCCAACACTCCAGCTAGTGTATCCTCCCCAGTCATACACCCCTTACCCTGTTCTGCCTGATCCTCCCTAGGAAATGGCTCGCTGCACACCCCCAGTCAACCAGCACTTTGGTAAGGTACATTTCCTGGCAAGTTCCCTGAAGACCGGAGCAGTACCAGCCTCCCAGGCACAGGCAATAATATCACACACAGGGCAGCCTCTTGATGCTACACCCTTTCCAGCAAACGGTTGCAAGACAAGGTGAAGACAAGACAACCTGATGATGCTGAAGATTTGGCTCCGAGAAGGATCACGCACAAAGAGTTTATAGGTAACTCAGTGGCATCAATGCAAGCTCGAGGAGAGTTGTGTTGTGTTGACTGTGGGCACAACATGCTGGGGCCACCTTTGCACTTTTTTTGTACTGGGACATGTGGCTGTGCCACTGCTGAAAGGAGGAACAAAGGTATGTGCTGCAGAAGGTGTTGTCTGTGGGCAGGTTTAGTGTGGAGGAGCCTCTGGCTTGGCTCCGATGACTTCCTCACCACCTCTGTAAAACAAGCTGGAGGACAGGTGGGTTAAGAATGTCCAGCAATGAACCCCATCACTGCTTGGAGAATTAATAAGTGTCAGCAGAGAGCTGTCAGGGCTATGGAGGTGGGGAAAATGATCTCTGTATGTGCTGCAGTGAATAGCTTGCGTCCAAGGCATTGTACTGCTCTCTACCAGCCCTCTTGATTGCAATATAGGCTATCTTGATCAAACTGGGACCTTTGGCAAACCGAGGCTGGGTTGGGAGAGGAGCTGTGGGTGGCCAATTCAGAGGTGGACCTCTGGCTCGCCTGTGTTCTCCTTCCGGGTGCTCACTATGTGGTTATTGCAGAGAAGGATTTGCCCTCAATGTGGTCATTCTGTATGTTACAGGAGAGGAATCACTTTGTGGTGTAAACCTTGCAGCCTCTCCGACCTATTTTAAGCAAGCAGCTGACCCTTGCTGTGCTAACAGCACTGCCTGGTGCTCACAGAGCACCTGAAAAGCACACTCAGAGTGGTGCTTTATACCATACCCATGGTATAAATTGGGAAACAAAGGAATAAACAATTTAAATGTGAATAAAGTTAGCAGAGGTACAGTTGGGACTCAGGGGGTCTTGTGTGAGCATTTTCTGGGGCTTTCAGGGCTGTGCCCCTCATCAGTACTGCTGGGTATTACATACATCCAGTAACACTGGTGTAGCTGCTTACCTCTCCCATGCAGGCTGGGATGCTGTCCAGTCCCAGGCTTTGTGTTCTGTCTGCCTAAGTCTTTCCCTCAAGGTTCAGTGCTGTTTCTAGGGAGAACTCAGAGACAAGGCTGAAGAGGAGGGAGCCCTGGTCTGCCAGCCAGAGGAGAAGCCTGATGCTGGGTGGAGGAGCTTATTGAAAGGATATGATTCTCCTGGAGGGCATCACTCTGCTGTGGTCAGAGGAAAAGCACTGAAGGCACAGCCTGTACTTTCCATTTCAGGCAGTTAGCAACCAGTATCCTTCTGTGAGGCAATGGGAGGTTTTATAAAATCAGAGGGTCCAGCCCTGAAAGCTGACATTTTTGTGATGATAGGTAATGAGATAGGAAAAGAGATTGGTATCCCTCCTTAGCGTATCTGATGCTTCTGTGATTTTTTTCCGCTCGTGCTTGCTTGTTAGAAAGCCACAAATGAATTCTTGCTCCTACAAGGCTGAAGGGCTCAGAGAAAGCAATACAGAGCTGGTTTTGCCCTTTACATTGTCATCACATTATCTCTGGCTGTTTTCCAGTTACAAAGTCTATATTATGTGATGCTGGAAGGGACAGAGGAAAGGACAGCCAGGGAGTGTATCTGTAATTCAGGCAGTTAGGAAAATCACCCTGTGGCTTGTCAGTGCAGCACCATTGATCTATTACCATCAAAAGCCACAATATCAGTCTTTACAGAAGTATTGTACTCAGGAGGTTGCCGCATCAGGTCTTCCTTTACTGTGCATATTGACAGCAATAAATAAATAAAAGTTATGCTGACACTAGACTGAATTCCTGTGTGTTCTTGACAGACTGTCACTGAAATGATGTTAAATTGCCTCTGCAAGAGTTGAGACAAATCATTGTGACATACTCATTTACTGCCAGTACTCTTCCTCTGCTTCACTGAGTTGTTGTGTTACGTGTTTAGCATTACCTCTCAAAAGGAGTGGGTGTGTGTAAAATGCTCTTACCCTTCCTACCCACTACTATACACTTTTAAAACATGTACAAAGTTAAAGACAGAATGTATCAAATCTAAAGAAGAAATCTCCACTTGCTTACCTGAAGCCAGTGAGCAGCTCTCTGTGTAGCCAGCAAAGCATGCCCTGAGCCACATGCAGCAAGGTGCTTGACATCAGTTGTTCCTTGCTGCAGATATTAGTCCTGCAGGGAAACCTACTCTGTAAGCTCAGAGTCAGCATAGAGTTTGGTCTATGCACTATAGCATTGTAATTAAGTGACTGTCTCCTTATTCTGTTTGAAAGGGCAGAGTTACTGATTTCTATGTTATCTACGTATTTTTAAAGCAGTGCAGTAACGGGAAGATGGCTTAGGGAGTGACTACCTCTGTTCAGATAACCTCCACTAGTAGTCTTGGGCCAGATCACTTTTTCCTACTGGGGAAACAGGGAGTGAGATGAGCACTCTCTCCACTGAGGAGAGCTCCCTAAAATGTTCCCTCATGTCCCAGGATAGGAGAAGATACAGGATGGTTTCATTTCTAAGATTTCTTCTCAGAGGGGGCAGGAAAACTAGATTGGCCCTGAAAAGCTTGTGATAATTATTCCACCATGTCCATCTTCTGGCTCTCACCTGGGATCTTGGCTCTCTCTGAAGACTTTCCCTGTTGCCGCCTTTCGAGACACTTCAGAATATGGTTTCATTTGCAGACAGTGCCGAAGGTGAAGCCTGCTGATTCTCCTCTGCATTGTCTTTCCTACTTTTCACAATGTGAATGGTGGCTCCCTCTAAGGTAAATTCAAGGGTTAATCTCGTCCTTCACATAAGACCTACGAAGCCTCCAGTGCAGAAGAGTGGTTCCTGTTTAAGGAGAGGGTGCTGTCTGCCCCAAGGCTTTGCTCTTGCACAGAAGTAAATGGCAGAGAAAGGAAGGCAGCACAAGCTCCACTGCCTGCAGTACGTGCTGCTTCTAAAGCAGAGAAAGAGGACAAGAAATGGAAACTGCCCTTGGGGTCAGAAGTCAATCATAAAAGATAAAGGGTTGCTGGTGTGTTATGCATTGCTGTGCTTGGCACACAAGTGACACAGGCTGGTAGGAATTTTCAGTTACAGAGTATGGCTTTGTGTTTTAGTTCAGGATGGTAGGCAGGCTTTCTGCTTAGGACATTAGTGTATGTCTTTGAAAATAAAATCATAGTCTGTTTTGAATGCTTTTCAATGCAGTTGCTTTTTGTGGCTGCTACAGGAACAGATGATGGTTCATGTTGTGCCGAGTAAGTTTGCAATCAGGAAGGTGGCCATGCTCTGATAGTTCTGTCCAAGGCTTAGCTTCAGGCGGGTCCTGGGCATTGCCTGGACACTCAGTGATCCTTTGTGCTGCTGTGACTGTGAAGGATGCTGTTATCTCTGGCATCTTCCACCTGATGTACTTGGCACAAGGACAATTCTGCAGTTTTTCACCTAGTCCATGTAGTACACTGTAGAGAAATGGTTAACAGAAGAGGGTCACACAGACATGATTCAGCTGGCCGAGCAGGAGCTGGGAAAGCACCAAGCTTAGCCTTTCACATGCTGATACAGTCAAGAAGCCCATACGGCTTGGACCCGGTGCAGCAAGATCTATTGTAAGGAGTAGTTAACAGAGCCAATGTGGCTATCTGAGGAATGCCTGAGAAAAGGGAACGGGATGAGCATAACGAGGGGAGTTAAGGCGGGATTAGCCTTGTAGAACATAGCCAATAATGAGCTCTAGTTTTGCAATATGCATTAGCTAATTAACGACCTTATAAACCTGTAGCGTGTCACCTAATAAAGCTTGAAGCTTGCTGATCACTCATATTGAGCGTATCCAAGTTCTTCCCGACGTTTTTCGCGACAGTACACTAGGTGTACTCCACCTAGTTTGATGTGTGGCCACGAATGGGAGACACGGCCGAGCCAGAGGAACTGGCTACAGTCAGTCTCCTGGTTGCCTGTAAGGGTGACAGTCAAGATGAGTGGGCTCAGGTGCGACCATGAGCTTGGCTACCACATGTGGTTTGTGGAACAACTTGCAGCACCTTTCTGCCCACTGAGGTAACATCCATCTTCTATACAAGTAACGCTTATTTCTTCCTGCAGGCTAAATTCCAAAGCCAAAATGGAGAAAGATCGAACTGAGTACTCATTCAGGTCTGTGAGTCCTTCCTGCTCCTTTCTGCCCCCAGTACTAAGTACAGCTTTCATGGTAGTGCTGGAACCAACATCTTTTTTTTTGCATCTGGCACTTCAGAGGAAGAAAAATGATGAAGGTCATTTTGTGGGGGTAGCAAAGGCATCTTTTGCTAACTCAGAGGTGTTGCAATAAATAAACTGGCAGGATCATTTGTTCTTATTTTGGTGTATCACGAAAAATGCAAACTTTGCATTGCTTAAAATGATAAGCGAACTCTGCTTACCCTTGAATTCTTCTTGACTGCACCCCTGCCTCAAACGCCTCAGTGGAAACAACCCAAGAGTAGATAAGGTCCTCTCCCAGAGCTGCTGCTCCCATTGGTTTCTTCATCATTAATTTTGGGGGCAGGTGGGAGCTCCAGTGTTTCTCCATACATCATCGGCTGCCTGCAGGAGATGCCAGCCCCTGTTCCTCCAGCATGAGGAAAACAGGTTCCAGGTTTTGTTGGTTTTGTTTTGCTCTAAACTCTGCAAAGTAGGAGTAAATATTTTTAGCATCTCCATTTCAATAAGGAGGCTTGAAAACAAGATGTTTATGCTGGGTGTGAGAAAACTGGTTTGCTGCAAGGGGATTAGGATCTGTTCAAAAAGAGTGCTGGGTTTCTCAGCCTTCATGGAGAATGGTCGGAGGGTTGTGTTAGTGCTAAAAGCACAGTGTGTATGCAGAGCTTGGCCTGAGATGCTTCACAAGCACACAAGAACCTTGGGTTGACAGAAGTAGGCTGTGCTCTCAGGTGCGCTCATCTCAGTGGCATTCAAAGCTGTGAGAAGAATTTAAAGAACAGGGGAAGAATGTGGGAATGCTGTGTCTTTTGTAGCAAGATACTTACCACAAAGATTGCCAGGGAGAATAGAATAGCCATTGCCTTCATTTCTCCCTTCCCTTCCTGATTCTGCTGAAGGCACAACACTTGTGTTTGCTGCAGGTGAGGAGGCTCTGCCAGGAATGAGATGGAAGCCAGGAGTGCACCAGATGTGACTGAAAACTAGAGCACTGATGGTAGAAGGCTGATGTGTTTAAAAAGCAAACAAACAAAAATGTGTCCTGGCAAGTGCATCTCAATAAACAAAAGACAGCTGTCCTATTTCTCAGTAAGCAGAAACCACCTTAGATCCCAACCAGAGTCTAGTTCCAGGTGCTCAGAGAAAAGAGGTCTGCAGCTCAGACCCTCTTTACGTCCCTGTGACTTACTGCTGCTAAGCAAGACGCAGTGAGAAAACACAGCCAAGCTTGCACTGGCATGACCTTGCTGGGTGATGTGGGGACATGGCTTATGGCTGATCTCCTCTGCAGGCAGCGGCTGTGCAGGGATCACAAGTCAGTCATTTGATGCTGGAAAAGTTTTGGGTATCTAAACATTGACCGACAGTCTGAAAATTCCTGCAGCTCTCAATGGATGTGGGTGTTCAGAAACTCCCCTAGCTCTCTAGATCCCTTTGTGTTCAAGTGTGCAGTACTTCAGACAGATGCTCTGACCAATGACAGGATGCAGGGAATAGCAATGAAGCAAGGCGTTCTTTTTCTTTGTGCTTCTGTTCCTAAATTTCTCGTATTTCTACCTGCACACAAATACAGAGCTGGTAGGGCTTAATGTGGAACTTATTTTAGATTAAGAGAAGTGTGCAGGCAGAGCTGGCTTTCCTCCCTACGGAGGGGGAATGTGGGCTCCAAAATGAGGTTAGAAAATTTCCAGCCATTCAAAGTTACCATAGGTGGGTAGAAGAGTGTGCTTATGACATGTGAGGACTGGAAGAGGAGGAGGAGCAGGACACACTATATTTGAAGTCTGAAGGCAGAGAGAAAATGAGTTTGCTTGGGGAGATGTTTTAGCCCCTTGGTTTGGCTGATGCTGAAGGAGCTTGAAAAGAATGTGCCCATGTTCTCCTTTTAGGTTATGGCTGGCTCCTAGTGCTGGCATGGGATTAGGTTTGGTGGCTGCTCACTACACAGACAATCCCTCTAGCTGAGGACAAGTGCTGCTGAGTTACAGCCGTGTTCAAAGCAGTGATAGTGGTGCGGCTCCAGGGAGCACCCTCAGCAAAGGATGTGCATGACACCCTTCCCAGCTAAACTCGGAGGGGCTCGATGTCGTGGGAGACTTTGGCTTCCCCTTGCAGGTAAGCAGGAGCTCAGCTTCAGTTATGCAGCCACCCAGGAGCAGAGACCCCTGTGGCAGCTGCTGCTCCGGCATCCCAGGCTCCCCACTGCCTGCTGGATCCCAGCGCAACAGGGCAGGCCTCCGAAACCCAGCTTTGAGCAGCAGGGTGGAAGAAGAGGGGATTTAATGAGCCAGCCTTAGGAAAGGCCATTGTGAGCAGGCATGGAAGTTCTTCTCCCATTCACTTCCTGAAGGGAGAATATCTCTCTGTCCTTGCCCCTGTAGCTGTAAGCGCCCCGTTTGGCTCCAGAGTGCAGCTCAGGGAGGATCTAGAGGCTGCTGTCAGAGAGGCTGCACTCGGCTCTGTTTCTTTCCCAGACCAGAGCAGAGAAGAAGGGGAAAGGAGAGCAGTTGCTTTCCAGGTGTTTTGGAAGGAAAGGGCAGACCTAGCAGGGAAACAAAGGAGAGCTTTAGGATAGCACCCTACGAAGGAATAATAATGTCCCAATAATCTTTTCCTTGTCCAGATGTTTCTGGTCCTTGGTTCTGCTGCATTCCCTGTAACATGGGGTTTTGGTTCTTTTGGTACTTGAAGAGCATCGCAAAGTAAGAAAACAAATACTGCTTTACACGAGGAACATCCTCTCCCCCCCCTCACATCTACCTCCGAGCAGGATTGTGAAAGGCAAGCTGGCTTCTCCCTGCATTTCCTTCCCTCCTGATCCTTCCTCTTTCTGTTCATTCTCCCTTGGCTAATTGTGTCTATCTCTTCAAAGTGGAACTCAGCATCACCCCTGCAGCCTCCTCAGCACTCAGGATGGATGGTGCTGTCCCAGGCAGAGAACAAACCCATGCTGCCATGGTGGATCTGGGTAGATGCTCCCCTTGGAGAGTGCAAAGGAGGTGAGAGATTGCCTGCAGATGATCATAGCTGCTCATGCCTTTTGCCTTCCTGTCTAGAAAACATTATTCGTTCTGCTCACAAAGTCTTTCTGATTTGAGTGTTTCATGCAGAAAATGCGCAGCGACGGCAGTGAACACGCCAGGCTGCTAACCAGGCACCTTCCTTCCCAGCTTCGCAGCCCACCTCACATGTGTCTTGGGCTGTGGGTGCTGAGGTGAGCAGGAAGCTGACTGGTCCCTCGTTGCCTTGTACCCTGCAGTGTGGACCCTTTCAGGGTCTGTGTGCCAGGTCCTGTCTGAGTGTGCTGCCCAGGGGCAAGGGGCAGGCTGAGGAACCAGTGCCTGCACCAATCCAGTCTGGGCCTTTGCTGGGAGGCTCAGTGCATGTGCTTTAGGAAGGTGACTGGTGTCCTGTGTCCCTTGCAAGCTGCTAATGAGCACTGAATCCAACTTGCCTCTCCTTCGCCTTGTATTCACACTCATATACATACATATGCACACATTCATGCATATATGTATACACACACATGCATAAAAAGAGTATGTGTTAAATACATATCTCAAATACATCTCATCTATCAAAAGAAATATTTCCTAATAAGGTGTTGTTTTATTTTTTTTTCCTTGTTTTGCCTGAAAGTAATTTCTGATCTTCTTTCCTCACAGGTGGAGTACAGATGGGAAAGTTTTACCTGCAGGTGAAACATGTGGCGCCCTATAACTGAAGGTCACCCTGGAGGCTATGCCTCTACTGTAGCTGCCTTGGCATCCACAGAGATAGCTGCACATGAGCAAACAGCCCTGGCAAGGACAGCACCCTGTTAATCCTGCCCATGGGGACATTCCGGCTCCACCACCCTGTAGCAGCCATGCCAACCATGGCCTCAGTTTTCCCAGACTTTCAGCAACCTGCTCAAGTCATGTAGCTGAGGGCAGGGGCTGCGGCATGAGGCTCAGGGCTAAGGCAGGTTTTGAAGTTAGCGTGTTGTTAGCCTGATGTGCCCTCATCCTCGCTGCTGCCTTTGTGCTCTGGATAAACGGTCTGAAATCATGAGAGCTGTGAAACTAGTGCATTTCCCAGTGCTAGCATCACATCAATAAGCCAGGTCAGACAGCTGGCGTGACAGAAATTTCCTCAGCATTTTCCTATCTGCATGATATGAACGCTATGAATGCAACCGTATCCTAAGAGCCCTGGAAACACACACCTCTTACATGCATTGGGATGTTCTAAGTATCTCTGAATATCATGGAAAAGAGAACAGTAACTATTTCCTTGGAGGAGACAGCGTGTGTGGGTCCCAGATGGTGGGCTTGTGGGGAAGATGAAGGAAGGGAGCTGCTGAGTTCCTGTAGCTGCAGTGCAGCTAGAAGACGTGGTGTTATGAAGAAAGCTTTCCTGGTTTGAGGCAGTGAATACATTTGAATTGTTTTGCAGAATAACTGGCTTGCACTTACTAATGCTGTAATGAGATAGCCAGAGAAGCAGAAGCTGTGGCTGCTTCTGCAGCAGGTGGCATCAATTATGGAGGAAGGAGGACATTTGTATGAGATCAGGAGACAATAGGACAGACAGGTCTATATTCTGTCTTTTCTTTGCCTGTCCAGGTGATGTTTGCTGTGGTGGGGTGTGAGTTCCCAAGGTAACATGAAATGAATCCTGTCTCCTCTCTGAGGAGAAATGGGTCAGTGTTTGCGATCCCTACAGTCTCGATACCACAGCCTGACATGCTATAGATGTTAATTACGGTAATAAGAGCACTCACTGAGTCACTTCAGCTCACTTTCTGGAGGCTGTGTGTGGAGAAACGTCAATTATACAGTAGAGGGATGTGGGTACTCATCTTTGCATGGACAGCTGCACCAAAGGCAAATCAGATTTTATTTGATGGAATCTCCTCTCTCCTTAATCTTTAGAGATTTAATGAAAAGCTTAATGTTAGGAAAGAGCACCACAGCCTCTAATCTCCTCTTCTGTATGCCACAGACAAGTACATTTCACCTGTTTATCACTGGGTGGATTTTAGCATTGTTCTAACCTATGGTGAGAAAGGCTTGGGAACTGGATCTGCAGCACACCATCTCTGGCACTTGCTGGGGACTTCTTCACAAAGAAGAGGTAAAGCAGTGCTTGACTTCCACGTGGTCAAAAGGGCTCCTTGCACATCTGTGCTGTAGGTGTGGTCTATTTTAAAGGGCTTGTCCAGCTGTCTGCTATGGACAAGGTGGCACTGAGGTTTGGGTTGTGGTGGCTGTGGGGACAGCAACTGTGGGAGGCACACAGGGCCTCTGGCAGGCTGCAAAGCAGACAGCTCTCAAGTGCATGTTTCCCCATCTCTACTCTTGAGAGTCACTTACTGGAGAGACAGAACTTTTATCTTAACTAAAACCAACATAGAAATAAAGGTAATGTCAGACTTTCCCAAAAGTGCAGAGATGAACGGGAGGGGAGCCGAGGAGCAGCAGCCGCCGAGTGGACAACCCAAAGCTTTTTTAGCGCTCCATTTTCCACATGGAGCACCATGGGGTTTTGTCTTCTTCAACTGAGACGAAACTGGAAAAAGGACTTTTATTCGAGGCTGCTTACAGGGCAGGCAGGTTATTTATCCTGATTGCCAGTCCTGCCTGTAGCTTGTTTTAATGTCTCTATGCCTTGGCAGTGCCTTTGCTGTTGGGCTGGAGCTGTTGGAGGTGGGTGTGTTTACCCAGGAGGATGGGCAGCACACACATAATAACCTCACAGAGCCCCTCTCTGGGGGACACGTGCTCTTCAAAAAGCTTCAAGCACTAACCTGCCCATCTACCTTGCTTTCCTAAGAAAATGAAGTGTCTGGAGTTGCTCTGTCTCTCGCACCTCCCCACAGGTGTGACCTCTATCCACTGAGCTTAATAGAGACACAGAGATCTCAGTGTTTATCTGACCCTTCATGTTGCAGAGAAGAAAGTAATAAAGCATTTTTGTTCTGATTTATAGTTGAAGAAAAGCAGAATCTGCCAAGCAGACTCTGGCCTAATCTTGTGCCTGAAAGTGGGAACGGCTTATCTCACATCCCACACTAGTGCTGCAGGAATGATCTCTTGGTGGGAAAACAAAGGAGAGCAGTGCTTCTGGCTGCACTGTTCCTTGCTGTTCATAGGTGAGGCACACACACTCAGCAGGGTGTGGGGATTTCATAGACAAGCAATAATAACTATGGTCTTTAGGGAGCACCTGGACTGCAAAAGGTGAGATGTACTGAGTGAGGGAGGTGGGAAAACATCTTTTGATTGCATAGCTGCTTTTGAAAGGTGCAACAAGGAAGATTCAGCATGTGAAAAATTGCAACAGTCTTGGGGACCTGGCTTCTTGGCTGAAGTTGAGACATGAGTGTTCCTCCTCTGCACTTACTGACATGTGTGTGACCCCCGAGGAGTCACCTGGGGAGCTGGGAGCTAGTTGCATCACGCATCTTTTGGTAGAGAGCCTCATCTTCTCAGATTGCACCTTCCCCATCGATGAAGCAGCGCTGATCTCAGGCAGCCACCAGGCAAGGGACTGTGGCTCATCCTGCCTGGATGTGCAGAGAAGGTCCCAAGCAAAGCTGCACAAGCTGATACCCAATGTTAGTCCCTATTAAGAACACAGTTCTATAGCTTTCTGTGTCAAAAGTTCTCCTCACTCTTTTACAGTGGCAGCAGATCTCAATTCTTTACGTTTAAATCTGAATTAAAGAGTTTTTTTACCAGTGCCTTCAGCTGCCCTCTCACAGCTCAGTGGGGCTGCCCCTGTATGTGGTGAGCTGTGGGGCTGGCAGGCCCTGCAGCTCTGCCCCGGTGGTCTAGCTGTCATGGGAACAAGCCTTCTTACCTTATGCTGAAACTAATGCATAGGACCTATGCCCTCTGAAACCATATTTCTATATAGATGTGTTTCCCCGAGGTCATTTTTCTTCTGGCCCAGACTTAGTGCTTGGTTAGCTCTTCACAGTCTATTAAAAGCTCTCCCTGCGTAATGTTCTCTCTATAGTACACCGTGCCAAATATATCCAACCACCAAAACCTTCTGCTTTCAGAGGGACGGGTTTGGCATAGGGGGTATTTATGGGAGGGGGGATGTGTGTGTGCACAAAGCTCAATACCAATTGTCCTGTGTTTATCTTTCACCAAGAGGCCTCTCAAGGCAGGTGGGAAAAGTCACACTGCACTTCCGTAGCATCTTAGTGGCATTACTCTTCCAGAAACAGCAATAAAACTGTGGCTTATGGGCTTGCAATGATAGTTCAGCTCATTTCGTTCCAAGCCCTGGCTGTACTATCTGACAGGAAGATAATTCCCTGACCTTGCCATCAGAGGATAAGCGCTTTGCTTAGTGATTAAGCCACTGCAGTATATAACACAGCATGTTTAATCCCTCTGGTAGCTGGTCCTGCAGAGGGGGCAGGAGCGGTTGCAAAAATGCAGTGGCTTGTGATAGGTCTGGAGACCTCAGAAACCGTGACTGTATATGCTCATCCTCCTAAGTTAATTTGATGGCAGACTGGAAAACAACCAGCATATCTAGGGCACTATTTTATCAAGTGACAGAGCTATGTGGTGCAAAACCTCACAGTCATCTGTTTGTGGCTTAGGCATGTCAGAAATCAGGGAGTCCCTTTGCATGTTGATCCTCTCTGCTGGCTACCACATGTGAAAAAGAAGGTTTATAATTATTTCCCTTTCACTCTGTCAGTGGGGGAGGGGACTCCTGAATAACCAGCTAATCCTGCTGACTTGAGCTGGGGAAGAGTGAGATTCAACCTGCTCCTCCGCTTCAAAGTTGTGGCTGGGATACGGCTGTGAAACATCTGGCTGGCATGCTGGAAAGACCCACAAGCCTGCCTGAATGTCCAAACAAGTGCAGCCAGTGCATCAGGGTGTGAATGCATGACCAGGTTTCAGGGCTGTACAAGTCATCGAGGGTTGAAGCCCAGTCCCACTGGTGATACTTAGGGTCCTGTCTGCAAATAAAATCAGAGTGAAAGCTTTGGCTGACAAGGTCTAACATAAGAGGTTTCATTCTCCCAACCAGCCTTCTGTTTACCCTCTTCTGTTGAGAGTCTGATTCCTGCCCCTTCCAGTGATGGAGAAGATGGGGACATGAGCCCACATCCAGCCTGCCAGTGATGAGACACCCACTTGGCTTCAGGGAGAACCCTTTTTTTTTGTGAAATCCTCTCTTCCCAAGCTGTCACTGCATAGTTGAGGACTGTAATTCCCTTTTTAATCTAGCGTTTGCCTTTCAGAAGGTCCCTGCCCTCCTTGGAAACAGCCCAAGCCCCAGGTTTCCATTGGCTGTGGTGCCATCTCTGCTTGGACACAGGAATGCGCTAGTTGTCACCATGTGCTTGCCTTTGGGCTATTGATGTTACCAGGCATAAACCCAGCCCCACAGTCTGGTGACCGAAATCGTTGCTTATAGATAAAGCAATGCATGGATCTGACCTTTGTGTGACACTGCCAGAGAGCTCTCCAGTTCCCTAACGAGAACTGGGCTAAGGGCATGTTATGGGTCTCTACCAACCCCTGGCAGTTTGACATTAAATTTGGTCTTTAAGAGAAAAGGAAAAAGCAGAGTTAAACTTCAGCAGAAATGTGCTGCTTTAACCTGTGCTCTTGAGCTAGATACCTCTTCGGCAGCTCATCCTCCTGATCCTAGACAGTAAAATCTTTTTAGTACCAGCTCATACTGAAACACTAAGGGAAGCAGTCCTCATCACCCTCTAGAATCACAAGACCACCCTGGGCACCCCTGTCAGCTGCTCTAGAGCCCAAAGGGTAGTAGGTTAGCTCAGGCTCCCTGCTAAAGACATGAGATGCTGCCTGCCAGCCCCCTGGAGCAGCACCCACAAAAGCCTAGGGTTGAGAAAGCAACCAGGCTGGAGTGCTCCCACCATTCCTCATTCCTTGAGGGTATCCAAGAAGTGTGAAAGGAGCTATTTGGCCATGCACATCTGTTGCATGAGACCTAGAAACCGTGCCTCCTATGATTTGAAGGTTATTTAAATCTCCCATTTTACCATTTCTTTCTTTTCTCTCATGTTCAGCAATTCTTTCCTCTGGGGAGAAATTTTGTCCCTTTGCATTTGTGCCTCCAACTTCCCCATAGAAAAGACTTATGCTAAAATGATACATCTGATACACTGAGTCCCTGGACAGCCTTGCCTGGTTGCAGGATGCCCCTCTGTACCTGAGGACATTACGGTGTGTTGTCATGCAGAGGATTCGGACTGTATTGCTAAGTCAGCAGGTAGCAGGCAGCGTGCACGTTTATACAGCACTGTCATCAGGATGGATGGAAAGGACCCCTGCAGATTCCAGGAGACTTTGCAGAAATTCCCCTGGTAGCTTACAGTGAATTCTCTGTGCATCTGGGGACTCACAGGCTGTGACTGAATCATGTGGCATCTGCACTATAATACAGTGTCTTTGCAGGGAGGGATCAGAGACAGTCTGATCAGAGACATTTAGAGAGGACAATAGCTCTGGGTGTGAACATCACTGCCTTCGGGAATCAATACTTCCACAATTTTTCTGATGGAACCATAAGTAAAATGCATTGAAATACCTGACTGTGCAAGGAGGTATGTGCAGGTTCTTTCAAATGTTGTAGGAATCACAGAATACTTCTGTTACAAGACAGAGTGCCTTCTGCCCGCAAGATATCAGTGCTCACAGCTCCCAAGAGATGTGAGTTGGAGTGACAGCTACCATGCAAAGTGATACAGAAACCATCTACAGCAAACCTAAAATGTCAGGTGCTCCAGTGTTGCATAAAGTCCTGAAGAACCCCTTGGTTTACCTATCTGCCTAGTGTTTTCTGAGAGCAGACAGGTCAGCTCTGGTTTACTGAAACAATCCTCCATGGCCTTACTTCCTCCCATGCCTTCAGTAGGTGAAACTGATAGCAGAAAAAGCAATGTCATGACTCAGAGCTGTTAAGGTATGTCCAAAATTCCTTAGTGACAACAGGCCATGCAGGACTAAATAAGCTAACTAGGAATTTACCAGCAGAGCTGTGAATGGGTTAAAAAGCCCACAAAGAGAAGGTGGAGAATACTGGACGAGTTAGTCCATCCTAAGCTCTGCACTGCTGGAGCTAAACTGCTAGCGATGACTGAACTAATCTGTTTAACCTTGGCTTGGTTATATCCGCTCTTCAGTGGCAGTCACGGCAATGGTGATAGGGTGGACATATTTTAGATAAGATGCCAGCCTGTCCCCAAAGCACAGGTGATGATGACTGCAAAAAGGAAAGCTTCGCTCTCAATCAAGAAAGGACACCACTTCCCATGCCAAGTGCTGGTCTAATCATGGAGGGCAAACCAAAAAATTGCTCCTTCTGGGGCTGCTAGTACTTGCCCCATTCACGGTACACTGCCTGGGAAAGCAACTCAAGGGAAGCAAATCAGCAGCAACGCTGCTATTTGAATATCAAACAGTAGCATCCCTTTCCTATGCCCCAACATCCTAGTTCTTCTGTAGGTTTTCAATCTACACTGCCCAAAGCTTAGATTCAGGTAGTTCCTATAGTTGCTCATGCGCAGGCATGCCTCAGTTTAAGGAAGAGCAGAGCAAATTAGTTGGCTTGAAGTCTCTACAGACAAGTGGAGACTTGGCTACACCCTGCGGTCCGCTCCCCAGGTACCTAGCTGCAGGCAATGGGAGCAGGAACCTCAGGACCACACTGGCTAGGAAACAAGGGCAGCTTGAGCCTGGTGGGAGGTGAAAATGGTGCAGAGGCTCCTAGACAGTGTCTGCACGAGGGATGCAGAAATCCCTTAATGAAAGCAAAGCATCACTCCTCTGTCAGACTTCACATCAGATGTGGGCTGATTCCACACAGGGCAGCTGTGTAGTGGTCCCTCTACAGAGAAAATAATGCCTTTCTGTTCACGGATCTCACCTTTTCCTTGAAGTCTGAAGAAATAGCTGTGGTGAATGTGATGCCTGTCTCATTCAGCGTGTACTGGAGAGAAGTGCACAGGTAGCAAAGCCTGTGAACAGAATGGCTGCCCTCCTAGGATCTAACAAAATGCATGCAACTTGGCATTTAGCAAAACTCTCAACTGCTGGCATGATGCTCAGAGCTTTTTTCAGGAGAGAAAGTCAAACAGCTTTCTTCTTTACCCACACATCTGTGTTTTGAGCTTCCTTCCTCCATTATTATCCCATTTCTTATAAATCATTAAACAATCATTAAAAATAGCACAGCTTACTTTGGAGGTGATTAAAAAAGAGAAGAAATTATACCACCATCCTCTTAGAAAACAAAGCATTCCTGGTAGCACCGGAGAGACACAGAGCCAAATCTCTTACTCCCTACTGTTTAGTTTGCTGTCTGTGCCAGCTACTCTTCCCCTCAGCTGTGCTGAGCTGTTGTTTAAGCAGACATTGTTCTACAAACACCCAGGAACACAGTGTGCAGCACAGGGTATTGACACACTTAGACTCATAGAACAGTTAGGGTTGGAAAGGACCTTAAGATCATCCACTTCCAACTCCCCTGCCATGGGCAGGGGTGCCTCCCACTAAACCATGCCACCCAATGCTCTGTCCAACCTGGCCTTGAACACCACCAGCGATGGAGCATTCACAACT